>BPLR01017912.1:0-62593 GCA_021605095.1 Caerostris extrusa | reverse complement strand
AAAATCAATGCATGTTTAAAACTATCATCTTTCAGGCCTCGAGTAAAAAAAAAAAAAGTGCAATTAAAAATATATGAGAGTTCAACTTTTCTAATAAGGAAGAAAAGAGACTTTTTGACGAAAAACTCTTACAAATTGGTGAAAGCACTCAGCCAATTAATTGGGTAACTGGCCAAATTCAATTTAATGAATGATTTATGTAATATCGTCAATATTCCACATGAATTAACAGATAAAGTTTATCAGAATAATGTTAAAAATTACACAAATTCAAATGGGTTATTTGAAAGAGCCCTTTTAACAATAAGAAATGAAAATAGGGGGATGATGTCATTTTAAAATTCAAAACCAGATTCCTGACTTGTAAAAATTATAAATCAATCGATTTTTTAAGTTGAAGTAAATGAAAGCGTTAATTTTCCCACCGAATTTTTTTTTATTCAATACTTTTACAATGTTAAATTAAAAATGGGATCACTTCGTAAAACACCGCATAAATATCACTTCATATACAATCACATTTATAATGCTTAACATTAAAAATAGGATCACCAATTATTTTGTTGAGAAATTAAGATGCACCAAGATTATGTAATGGAACAAGAATGTCGGGAAGCAATTATCAAACAACATAATTGAAGCTAAAATAACGTTAGGAAAAGATAAAAGGAAAAACAGTATTTATTCCGAGGATTACGCTTATATTTACCGAACTGCCGTTTCAATTTTAAAAAACCGCAATTTTCAGTAAGATTAGCATTTAGTAATACTATAAATGCACGAGATTAAAATCATGTGGTATTAGTTTTTAAAAATCAAGAATTTCTTACAGCCTACATGTAAGCTCTAAAAGTGAAAACCCAAAGAATTTATTGATCTACTCACCAAATAATAAGATGACAAATGTTACAAGTGTTTATAAGCATTATAATAGAAGTTAATTGAGTATGAAAGAAGTGCAACGTAAACCTACCTCCTCGTGGTGCATTCCAGACAGCATCTAATACAACAAAATCATCTACAAACACGGCCTTTAGTCTGGTTCTCAGTACGAGTTTCTTAGAGTTCTGCAGTGGAACGCAGGTGGTTTGTCCCGTTATCATCGGTGGTATTTGCTACATCTTTTCTGTGGTCACGATTGTCTCCGCAATCACCTTCACAGAAATAAACTGACTCTGACTCTCACTCCTGTGTGATAACTAGGAAAAATGAATACTATGTCTCACCTTGCTTCTTATTCTGCACAGCCTCCTGTTTCTTTGCGAAGCATTATTGAATTGCCAGACTTAAGTTGATAAATTAAATGATGTCCTTTGCTTCTATCTTGTTTTTGTATTTATTTTTTTATGGTATATGCTGTCCTGTAAACTTGCCATTGGAAATTTTAAAAAAAATTGAGAAGAAATAAAGTGAAAACAAAATTAAATAAAAAGCAAGATTCTTTTCACTAAATTAAATAAAACTGTTTAAAGAATAGAATGATTTAGTTTAGCTTAATAATTTCTGTATTTAAAGGTTAATTTTTTTAATTCACATTTGATAGGAGCTGGCAGGGATAACGAGGACAACTCCTGCTAGTTAAATAATAAAAACGTGTTTTTCATTATAAATCGGATCACTACGAATATTTTCTACACTCACTGTATATACTTTGTTAAGGGCGTATGAAATATATTTCTGTCCCTAAAATTTCAGTTTGTTTTATTTGATTACCCATATTTCCTGAGCTTTACTGAAAAATAAGTGATGCAATAAGAATAAGAGAGACAACAAAATTTAATAATTAGAAAATTAAAAAACGAATTTGTTTTTATTAATATTTTATAAGCAAAAAAAATTAATTTCGATTAAAAATTTCAGACAATCGCATTGGATATACAATATTTTAAGTTTTTACATTCATTGCGTATTGTAACTTAGTATAACTAATATAAAATATATGGTATATTGGAATTTTTCGCCCCAAACTTTAACCTTTCATTTTTTTTTATTTTGAAATTGAAATTACTAGTGGACTCGGCATCAGAAGCTTTAAAAATCGTTCATAAAAACGCATCCGAGCACTCTCATTAATTAAGGAATCGACTATAATTGAATTCAGGGCGGAATTTAGGAGAGATAAAGAGTGATCTCCAAGTTTTAAAGTAGCGTAAACTTACTTAATTCTTACGAAGGCTAATCTATGTGCATGCCAAATTTTAAAGCTCTAGTGAAAAACTGTGAATCTATACAAAGGACAAAAATAACAGATTTTCAACTTTATATATTAGATTATAGATAATTATCCAATGGATTTTCATTTATCAATATTCTTAACTTATCAAAAAATATTGCTTGGCATTGATAGTATTTCAATTTTGAGTTATTATAATTGATAAATTGAATAATATATTTTATTTCATTTGTAAAACAAAAATTTCTTGTTGATTATTCTGCGGTCTGATGGCCAATTGGCTAGCACTCTTGCCTTTGATATAACGGGGCTTCAGGTTCGAATCATGGCGGTGGAACAGAGCGCTAGCCACTCGGCCATTCAGGCCCTATATTTCTAGATCGAGTTCAGTTGAAAGTTACCGAATTATCTTATATGAGATACAAAAATGAATATAATTAATTAAACAAAACATAAAAAATAGTTGAATTTTCTTTTAAGAAAGGAATAATAATAAGAATTATTCGTTTAAGAATATTACAAATTTTCTTTTAATTATTTAATATTTCCTGACATTCTTAATAAACTGCTGAAACAGAAAATAAATCTAATTCAACGATAGAAAAAACAAAATATTGGATTATTTCTTACCAAGAATCATATTTCTGCATTACTGTTATGATAGGCGATAGTTGAATTTTATGATATTTTTATCCATATGGCATAAAAATCAAACAATCTTGGTTTTTAAAATTGTCTCTTGAACGATAAAATTATATTATTTTTTTTATTTTAAGAACATTACATATTTCTTTTTAAAAATCTAATATTTATACATATTTAAATAAAATCTTTTATTTGCCGATACTGCAGGAGAATCTAAAGCAGTCATTAAAAAAAAAAAAAACGCAAAATTCAAATAATAAATGCAATCTTGTAATCATTCTTTATTTCCACTGCAACAGCTAAGATTCTAACTCCGTTTAATCGCACCCTCTCCATTTGCTGTTCATCGAAAACTCCTCTGCTAACTTAAAAAAAGCCGACTCGGAAACATACAAAATTGAACAAAATTCCTTTTCCATTTTCATTTCTTGAGAGAAAAATTATAATATTTCTTTTATTTTAAGAACATTACACATTTGTTTTTAAGAATCTAATATTACATACATACTTTGAATAAAATATTTTAAGTGCATATTTAATAATATGCATATATAATAAGTAAAAATAATAATGCGCATATTTAATAATATGCCTATGTAATAAAAAAACAATAATAATGCACATATTTAATAAGTGCATCTTTTGTATACATATTTAGATGACATCATTTAAGTGCAGATTAAGTTGATACTAAACGAGAATCAAAATTAGTAATTAAAACCAAACGCAAAATTCAAATAATTTCCATTTTTTAATAATTTTCAATAATATCCATAATTTCCAATTTTCAAATTCAAATAATTCCTTTCCATTTTCAGTTATTGTAAGAAAAATTATAGTTTCTGTTATTTTAAGAACATTTGCTATTTGTTTTTAAGAATCTAATATTACGTAATATGCATATTTAAATGAAATCTTTTAAGTGCATTTTTTTATTATGCGCATATTTAATATTATGTATATATAATAAGTAATAATAATAATGCGTATATTTAATAAGTGCATCTTTATATACATATTTAATTCACTGAAAGAGAATCTAAATTAGTAGTTAAAAAAGTAAAATAAAAAAATTAATTGAATTCCTACTTGGATCAACAAAGAAAAGTTTTTAATTAATTAAATTTAATTACTGAATTAATATTTGAAAAACTGTATTAACATCCAGTATCACCCACTACAAGTTCAAAAAAAATTTGAACTGGAGTGGATGAATAAAAAACTATTTTATGAACGATTGAAAATTTGAACAAGATATATATATAGGGAGAGTGTGAACTAATAGTAGGAATTGAAATAATAAATGCAATCTTGCAATCACTCTTGTTTCCACTTCAACAACTAATACTCCATTTAATCGCGCCCTCTCCATTTGCTGTTCGTCAAAGAATCCTCGGCTAACTTAAAAAAAAAAGCCAGCATACAAAAGTTGAACAAAACTCCCTTTCCCCATTTTCAGCAGCAAGCGTGTTTTCGGTATAATTTATCACCGGGTACCCATCCCCACGAAAACGTGTTTCAAATTCTTAGCGACGACGCTGCTCTTATTTCCTGTGTGCTTGTTGCCTGAAACATTCGGGTGCGCGGATTTAGAAATCCTGTTAACTTCACTCCGGACTAAGATAACTTTAATTGTTATTGCACTTTAATTACATGTAAATGAACTCTCCAAGAGGTTTCATCAAAATGAATTTAAATTCGCATTTACCTAATTGCGTTCGCTCCCTGAGCGAGGATTAAGGGGAACGAGAAATTTCGGTCCTGCGCGACTTAGGGCTTCTCGCGAAGTCATTTATACACACATAATCAATTCCATTCGCATAGTTATGCGAAGAATCAGAAGGCACAGAAGCGCTCCTTGGCAGTAAATCACTTAGCTTTGGAGAAAACTGAATTAATAATTTGGAATTGGTTCTGTTAATAAATCGGGTCGGATTTATAGACGGTGACCTGGACGAAACTGAGGGGACAATTTCTATGGGTAGATTAATGAATTTGGTGCCAAGGACAGCAGAATACTGGAATCCATTGAAGCAGAATTGGAAAATGAATATAGATGGAATTGGGTTTATTATTATAAAAATTTATTTTGCATCTAAATTACTCACTTAAATTATTTATTAAAACAATTTTTAAACTAACTTTTTATTTTTTACTGGACACTAAAACTAAATCAAAAAATGACTAAAACTAAATCATTGTAGAAGTAGTTGTTAAATAATGTTTAAAATAATCATCTGAAAAAAAAATTTTTCCTAGTTACTGTGTTACAAGACACAGTACAAAAAAATATTATGTAAACGCATTCATACATTCTTCTTAAAGCAGGGGGGCGGCCTAGTGGCTAACCCTCTGGCCTTTGGAGCCACAGGCTTCAGATTCGAATCCTGGCGATGGTATAGATGTTTCTGAGTGGTTCGGAATCCATTTTAAACTGTAGGTCCCGGCCTGTTTAGCCCTCGTGTGCACAAGGACTGACTGTCAAAGCGTCAAACCAATCACCATTTGCTGTTCGTCAAAAAAATCCTCGGCTAACTTAAAAAAAAAAAAAAAAAGAAATATAAGGAAACATGCAAAAATTGAACAAAATTCCATTTTCGTTTCTTGAAAGAAAAATTATATTATTTCTTTTATTTTAAGAACATTATATATTTGTTTTCAAAAATCTAATATTTATACATATTTATGAAGGAGAATCTAAATCAGTAATTAAACAACAAACTCAAAATTCAAATAATAAATGCAATCATGTAATCGCTCTTGTTTTCACTTCAACAACTAAGAACTCCATTTAATCGCACCCTCTCCATTTGCTGTTCGTCAAAGAATCATCGGCTAACTTAAAAGCCAGCATACAAAAGTTGAACAAAACTCCCTAATTCAGCAGCAAGCGCTGTTTTCGGTATAATTTATCACCGGGTACCCATCCCCACGAAAACGTGTTTCAAATTCTTAGCGACGACGCTGCTCTTATTTCCTGTGTGCTTGTTGCCTGAAACATTCGGGTGCGCGGATTTAGAAATCCTGTTAACTTCACTCCAGACTAAGATAACTTTAATTGTTATTGCACTTTAATTACATGTAAATGAACTCTCCAAGAGGTTTCATCAAAATGAATTTAAATTCGCATTTACCTAATTGCGTTCGCTCCCTGAGCGAGGATTAAGGGGAACGAGAAATTTCGGTCCTGCGCGACTTAGGGCTTCTCGCGAAGTCATTTATACACACATAATCAATTCCATTCGCATAGTTATGCGAAGAATCAGAAGGCACAGAAACGCTCCTTGGCAGTAAATCACTTAGCTTTGGAGAAAACTGAATTAATAATTTGAATTGGTTCTGTGAATAAATCGGGTCGGATTTATGGACGGTGACCTGGACGAAACTGAGGGGACAATTCTATGGGTAGATTAATGAATTCGGTGCCAAGGCCAGGAATCCATTCAAGCAGAATTGGAAATTGGGATTATTATTATAAAAATTTATTTTGTACCTAAATTACTCCGTAAACAATTTATTAAGACAATTTTAAAACGCAAAAACAATTTACAGTAGTACATAGTGTCCGAGAATTACTGGACATTAAAACTAAATCAAAAAACGGCTAAAACCAAATCATTGTAAAAATTGTAGTTTTAAACAGTTTAATAATACAAAACTCAGTAAAAAAAACTATTATGTAAACACTTCCATGCATTTTTCTTAAAGCAGGAAACTCGATACAGTAAACAAACCCCACGGTTTGACATCATTTCCATTATCATTGATTATTTCATATTCAGTTGTTAGGCGTATACACCTAAAAAAATATACAGGAAACTAGATACAGTAAACGAACCTCACGGTTTGACATCATTGATTATTTCATATACAGTCAGATTTATAAGCCCTAACAAAATATACAGGAAAGTCGATACAGTAAACGAACCTCACGGTTTGACATCATTGATTATTTCATATGCAGTCAAATTTATACGCCTGAAAACATACTAAAATACATATTTTTATACATCCTCGTAATATCCAAAATAAATCCACATAAAATATTTAGGTAATACAATCAATGTAATGTAGGGATGCTAAATATATGTATTATTTTAAATCAAGTAACTGTGTTTAATGTACAAGTCAGAATCCATCTATTTAAACCAATCACTTCTCTAATGAAATACCTTCCTATAAATTAAACAATAATCCCATTAGACAGCATAGTTTCCTTTTCCTTTTTTTCCACCCTATCCCCCAACGATTTACGAGCTAACCAGCTTATTTTCAGATTAATATCCGCCTTCCCTTTTCCCAGTAATATGTTCTTTATTTTCGCAGTCATTGTACGGGCCAGATATAAATTCGTTTTATGAGAAAAATTAATCTTTCTGAATTAAGCTTTCTTCATGAGGACAATTGATTAGCAGACTGCTGTGTAAAGAACGAAGATTAGCAATAACTCACGCTTTCTTCTATTATATTGGAAGTGTTATTTCCAGGGGGAGGACTATAAAAAAAAGAAAGGGCGATAGGGTTGAATACATGGCGGAAGCAATTTTCTCTGGGTTTTTGCAAGAGTGTTTGATTGTGATATAAACTCCCCGAGTTAATCCGATTGTAGCAAAAGTTATTCTTGGAGCGGAACTCGGTTTTTTTTTTAAACATAATTCTTTTTGTAGAATGTTTCCCGGCTGAAATTAAGAACCTTGTAGAAAGTCATATAATCAAAGACCTGCATATAAAAATTGTGTAGATATAGATCGGGATGGTAAAGTAAAAGACCAAAAATTAGGCTTTTATGTAGACTTACATTAGGCTCGTTTTTATAATCAACCACTAATAGTATTCTCTTATTAATATTTATTTTTTTAATTCAATATTGATGATAAACAAGTAATATAAATAAAAAAAATTTAAAGTCAATTCCTTCTTTTTTTTTTTTCTCACTATTATTGCTGAAGTCCTTTATAAATAATTTTCATTCATTTTTTTAAGTTCATCTGGCGCCCTCTATTGGTAGATACATGCAACTTAAATCTAAAAAAAAAATAAAATTAATGAATTAAATTTAATTAATGAATTAATATTTGAAAAAACTGTATTAACATCAAGTGTCATCCAGTACTAGTTCAAAAAAAAATGTATTTGAACTTGAGTGAATGAATAAAAAGTGTTTTATTAAAGACTGAAAATTTCAACAAGATATATATAGGGAAAGTGTGAGCTAATAGAAGGAATTTAATAAAAAAAAAAAAATAGCAATCTCGAATTACAGCAAAATAATAAAAGCAAATACATACCATAAAAATAATAAAAGCAAATATATTAGGCTATATTTCAAATTTAATTAAAAACTTTTAATCATTTAAAATTAAAAAATATAGAAAACATTAACAAGAATATTCAAACACGATCGTTTCAAATTTCAAACGTAAAAAATTAAGAATAATAATATCCAGAAAAATAAGCTAAATTAAAATCAGACGATTTTTTATATTATTGCCAATTTGTAGTTACATTATTTTAAAAATTGAGCAATATATATTAAATGAATAATAAAAATATTTGAATAATAAAATAAAAATAATTAATAATTAAATGAATAAATTAAAATCAGACGATTTTTTATATTATTTCAATTTGTAGTTACATTGTTTTAAAAATTGAATAATATATATTAAATGAATAATAAAAATATTTGATAATAAAATAATAATAATTAATAATTAAATGAATAAAAATAATTAATAATTGAATGAATAAAACTATTAATAATCATTAATTAATTAATAATTAGTTATGACAAAAAGAGATTATTAACTAATTATTAATTAATTAATGATGAGCAAATGAGAAGAAAGAGCAGCATGAATATATAAATATTTCCCCCATATGAAGCTAAAATTAATTAATTAAATTTAATTAATGAATTAATATTTGAAGAAACTGTATTAACATCCAGTGTCATCCACTGCAAGTTCAAAAAAATTTATTTGAACTTGTGTGGATGAATAAAATGTATTTTATGAACGATTGAAATTTGAACAAGATATATATAGGGAGATTGTGAGCTAATAGATGGAATTTAAAAAGTTTAAGTTATGCATCTTACTTTTTGCACATAATTCCCAGAACAAGTAATATTAGAATAATTAAATAATAATAAAAGCTTTTATATCAACGTATTATTTTTACGAAATGCTAAATTTTATTTTAAGCTTGAAATTTTTAAAAAGTTTTTTTTTTTCTATAGAAATTTTTTTTTTTTTTCTAATTGCTGTATTTTTTAAGATATAATAATTTTAAATCCAATTTTCAAACAATTTATTTTAAAACATTAATAGTTAATTAAAATTAATTTACAATAACACAACTTTTAAATTCTATTGTTCCTTTTTTTTTTTTTTTTTTTTTTCATTCGAAAATAATTCCCAAACATTAAGCTTAGGCAACACCAAAACTTAGTTTGTCAATTCTTATAGATTAGTATCAAGTATATCTTTCGATTTTTCTTATCGTAGTTCGTATTTATCTTTCAAAAACAATAGATTTATCCTTTTTTCAGTATCTTTGAATCCTTTAAAGATAGGTTTTCTATTTGTTATCAACGTCATCTATTTATAAATTTTGCAATGAAGTTCAAGTAAAAAATAAGATTATTTTTTATCATATAAATGGAAAAAAAAAAAACATAAAAACACTTAACTATAGAATTATAGTTAAGTGGGTTTTTTTTTTTTTTCATTTAGATTAAAGATTAAGTATCTGTTATAAAAAAATATATCACGTGTTCAGATAATAGATAATAATACTGAAAGAAATTCATCCGTTTTCAAATAATTCCCAATCATTTTTAAAATAAAAGTCTTACAGACAACATTGCTGTCTGTGAATAACTTCTGCACAACTGTTTTTAACTTACAAAAACAAAATGGCTTATATCACTGTTTTAATAACCTTAATATTACCATTTTCTGTGTTTGCACTAGACAATGGATTAGCTTTGACTCCACCTATGGGCTGGCTGTCTTGGGAACGTTTTACTTGCAACACAGACTGCAAGAATGATCCTGCTAACTGCATAAGCGAGCGGTTGTACAAAGACATGGCTGACAGATTGGTAGCCGATGGCTACAAAGATTTAGGCTATGAATATATAAACATTGATGATTGCTGGATGGAAAAACAACGAGACAAAGATGGTAAACTTGTTCCAGATAGAGAAAGATTCCCAAATGGTATAAAAGGTTTAGCTGACTACATACATTCCAAAGGACTTAAGCTTGGGATCTACCAAGACATTGGCAGTAAAACTTGTGCTGGATTTCCAGGAAGCTATGGACATTATGATGTAGACGCAGCCACATTTGCTGAATGGGAAGTAGATATGCTAAAAGTTGATGGCTGCTATGCTGATCCAAAACAAATGGATGATTTGTATCCAGTGTTCTCCACAGCAGTCAATAAGTCCAGTAGAGATATCTTATTCTCCTGTGAATGGCCACTTTACCAACATGGGGCAGGAATCAAACCAAACTATGAACAAATTGCAAAATACTGCAATATATGGAGAAATTTTGATGATGTCGTTGATTCATGGCAAAGTATTTTGGGGATAGTTGATTACTATTCTCAGTATCAAGATGATTTTGTTGCAGCAGCAGGTCCTGGACACTGGAATGATCCTGATATGATACTGGCTGGTAATTTTGGACTTAGTTTTGATGAAGCAAAAGCACAGTTTATGTTGTGGTCGGTATTGGCAAGCCCACTTCTCATGTCTAACGATTTACGCAACATCAGGAAAGAATTCAGTGATTTGTTGAAAAACAAAGAAATGATAGCTGTCAATCAAGATCCTCTTGGAAAAATGGGAAAGAGGATCCAAAAGAATGGTAATATTGAGGTCTGGACCAGACCTATATCTCCACTCAATGACAGTGGAAAGTTTTCATATGCTATTGTAGTTTTGAATCGCAACCAGTTGGGAGGTCCACAGACTGTTTCCATCGCACTGAATTCTATAGGATTGGACAGTACAAACTGTTATTCGACATATGATGTATTAAACCCATCAATCAAAATAAAGTATTGCCCTCAAGATACAATGAAAATTCAAGTAAATCCATCCAGTGCCACTATGGTGGTTGCAAAGCACTACAAAAATTAGAAAATTTCGCAAAATAATGTTTTTCCATGAAATAATAATAATATATCCATGAAATAATTTCGACGATATTTTCTTTTTCGTTTTCTATGAAAAAATTTGACTTAATGTATGTATGACTTAGTATAGTGTATGTAATATTAAAATTACAAATGTATCTCAATAACATCTACTAAAAATACAGAAAAAAAATTAATATATTATAGCAAATTATATTTGGGACTATTTTTATATTTTTAATCCTTAAAGAATTTGTTAAAATTAGTTATGTAAAATTATACTGTATTTAATTAAGCTATAAATTACTTTACTAATGGCTAAAATTTATACTTATATTAATTCATTAATTTTAAATAATTTCCGTCTTGATTTACTCATTAAGATTGATAAAGCATTGCAATTAATTTAAAACATTGTGAATTATGTATTTATGTACCTTATGTTTTAAAAATGAGAAAATATCAAAAAAATAATAATAATAATAATAACTTTAAAAACTGAGAATCAAATTAAGATGCAAGTGAAACATATTTTTTCAAAAGCAATTTTAGAATGTATGCTTTTGAAAAATAAAGTTTATAACTATGTAAAATAAATGTTTTATTAAATAAAATTGATTTAAATTTTAAAACAGATTAATCTTCATTGACTTGTTGTAAAGAATTTTTTTCTTTTAAAACAAAAATGATATTGTACTCTAAAAAAACAATTTTATTTATACATTATATATATTAACTGCTTTTTTAATTAATCACAACTTAATGCAGAAATTTTTTGCATGGTTTTACTGTTTATTAATAAAAAACATTTATTTTTCTAAATATATCTTATTTATTTTAAAAATTAGTAATTTTTCAATAGTAAAATTATTATTATTAAAATAAATTTTACGAAGTTATATGATTAATTCAAATTTTATATATTACAGATATTATAAACAAATATTATTCGTTTATAATATATAAAATTTGTTATATAATTCAAATATTATATAATTTCAAATATTGAAATATTTAGTTTTTTTTCTATACATAATTTCTATTACAGCAAAACTATATGATATTATAGAATTTATAAATAGATTATTATTTTTATCTATTTAAAGTAAAACTATGTAGAAAATAAAATAAAAAACCTAAAATGAATGTAAAATTAATTATTCCTTATGTTCGAATATATAATCAGATTATTTTAATAATAATACAAAAATTTGACATTAATAAAAATTATAATATGTAATTAATATTTTTAATAATTAATTAATTCTTGTTTGTAATATCTTCTTATGCAGAATAATTATTTTTAAAACTCTTATGTATGTATTGTTATATTGAAGAATGAAAAATTACAAAAAAGAATTTTAAGATGAAATTATATATAGCAAATACGTATTTTAGCATCTATTTCAAATTGCAATACATATATATATATATATATATATATTGTATATATATATTATATGTAATAAATACATCTGATATATTTCTATTTTATATCATTTCAATAAATACATCTGATAATTTCTTCTGTATAAAATCCAGAATACCTTTTCAGGAATTTAAAATTATTGTATCAAAATAAAATTTGAAACAGATTTCAAATCATAATTAAATTCGTTTTATTTATATAATAATTCCAAACTAGACAAAAAAAAAAAAAGGGGGGTTATTGCCAAAATCTGAAGTGTTTCCAATTTTCCAAATTTTTCAGTTTTAAAAATACAAACTTACAGACATTAATACTCTTGGTAATCAGTCCAAAACAATAAGGTTTTATTATTATTTTTTTTTTTTTAATTATGATAGCTAAATAATGCTCTATGACAAATGTTGAGAATTTTAAGTAATTAACAATTGAACAAAACTATATACAAAAAAAAAAAAAAAGTTAAAATAATGCATTTCAACTCAGCCCTTTTTACTGTTTATTTTATTTAGAGAACACATATCAACTATTTTTTTTTAATATGCGTTGTTGCTTTTAAAAAGTCGCCAGTTTGTTTAAAGGATGGGATTCTTCACTTCAAACAAAATACGGATTTACACATAAAAATAAAATAAAATCCACATAAAAATAAAAAACTAAGAAGACTTAGACTAGGCATACACAAATTTTTGAAGACCACGACCACACACGCAAGTACGCGCACATATACACAAACACACAAAAGTAAGACCAGCTTTCAATTTATTTTTTTTTTTTTTTTTTTTTTAAAAGGTTGTTGGCACTGTCCTTGACATCTGTGTGAAATTTTACGTCAAAATATTCATTAGTGCTTGAGTTACGCTTCGTTTTGTGAGATGATAAAACTGATTACGGCGATTTTTGAAATATCTGAACTAATTGAGCAAGAACTTGCGCTAAATTTTGTTTGCAGAAACATATAGAATGTTACAGAAGGCATTCGGTGAGCATTCCTATAGTGGAAAGAAAATTTTAGAAATGGTAAAAACAATTCAAAGAAGGCAGAGAACGCGTTGAAGACGAAGAGCCCTCTGGTCGACCACCAACCTCAACTGACGAACGTCCAAAAAATTAAAGATTCGGTGTTTGCAAACCGTCGATTTACAATTAGAGACCTTGCCGATGATGTCGGAATTTCCAAATTCCATTTTAAAAGATGTTTTGGGCCTCAAATCTCGATTGATACCGAAAATACTGAATGCGCCAGCTCACACTGCATTGATTCTTGATGACTTTTTCGCCAGAAATGAAACCCATATCGTTCCACAACCACCGTATTCACCTGATTTAGCATCGTGCTACTTCTGGCCATTCCCTAAACTCAAAAGACCACTCCGGGGACACCGTTTTGAGTCGATTGAAGAGACATTTCAAAAATCGCCGGAATCAGTTTTAGCATCTCACAAAACTAAGCGTAACTCAAGCACTAATGAATATTTTGACGTAACATTTCACACATATGTCAAGGACATTGCCAACAACCTAAAAAGAATAAAAAATGAAATACCGTGGGCCCGGGAAATTTAAATTGAAAACTGGTCTTACTATTTGGACACAGTAGTATATATATATAATTCTTCTGTATATGTGCTTGTCACTGAACTCCTCTAAGCGGCTTGACCGATTTTGATGAAATTTTTATGTGTGTTTGAAAAAACATGGAGAGTGTTTTTATGCTATCCGCTTTGTTGTAAGTCGCCACCAGATGCTGCTGCATCATATCAACTTATATACCGTTCAACCAATCGCTATGAAAATTGGTAATAATATGCATTCGAGTATGGAAAATATGTTCGCGCTATACACTTTATTATTACTTGCACCAGTGCAGTAATAATAGCAGCATTTCTTCTTATATACTATTCAATGAACTATTTCATCTTATATACTATTCAAATGATATCCATGAAAATTAATAATCACATATATTGGAATATGGAGAATATTTATTCGTGATATGTAATTTCCTACAAAGCATTTTTTGGGGGGGCAGAACAACTTATGCCGGGTTCTGTTAGTATATATATATATATAATAACAAAAAGTAAATAAAAAAATCTGATACCTGGCATTACTTTCATACAATATAGTAAGTGATTTAGTTTTTGATGTTGCTGTTGTTGAATACTGTTGGTCTCCTATTCCGCTGCTATATGCCACGAACAGCCCATCCAGAGGTGATGACGGGAGAACATTGCCCACCGGATGGACTTTTAAGAATAACTGTGTTGCATTTGAGTGCCATATAGGGAGAAAACTCGGGCAGCCTCACTAGATTATTTAAATAATAATACAATAAAAATCTCAAACAGAGTGACTATCAATGCCAGTCACTTTGCACACAACCATCAAGTCTTCTCGCTTCTGAAAGCAGTGACTACAATAGTATTTTAGTATTTGGTTTGGCCTTTGTATTATCAAAGTACAAGAATAATTAACCAAATAGTTTCTATTTATTGCTTATATTTGCAAACAGGCATAAATAAATAAAGTAGATTCAAAAATACTTGCAAACATTAATGCATTATTCAGAAACAACAACAGCTATTTTGTTGAATGCAATTTTAAAATAAAAAATGTTTTTTTGGCAATACCATATAATACATAATTCATTATTTAAAAAAAAACAGTTGTCAATGGTTATTGTCTTAATGTCCAGCACCTTTAACAAATTTGTGCAAAGTGTGTTGACTATCAACACACTTGTGTTAGGATAAAAAAATAAATAAGTAATGTGGGCTAGTACATTATTGAGAAAGTTATTTATCACATCTGCATATACTTTGTTGCTTGCAATTTTAAAAACAAAAATATTTCTATTAATTCCATAATACATAACGCATTTGTGAATATCTAATGCTTTGATAGCCACCATACCACATTTAGATTAATGTAAAGAGAAATAAAATAAGGTAGGTATGAAACTGCATCTAAGCTAATGCATTATTGAAAAATTCTTATCTCCTAATTTGTAAGAAATTAGAAAAAGATGAATAAAATATTAAAGTAATATATTTACCAAAATTTTGGAGATACATATTTTGTATAACATTTTTTTTTTCATTCATTATATGTAAAATAAAAATGAATAACACAATGCAATATAATAAATCCTCAAATTTCTGAAATTCTTCAATCTCTTTATCAACACTAATACTTCTCTTAAAATTTAAAAAATATTCTGTAAAAAACGTAAAATATGTCCACAAATTTCTGAAAAAACCTGATATTTAACCTGTTTGTGATGACAGTAACTGCAGCTTTGGATCTGGAAAAAAAAAATTTTTTTAGAAGTTCCAAATGTGAAGTACTACAGGGTTTTTGTACTGCATATATTATGGTGGTTTTGTTTTATACAATTTCAGTGTAGAGAATACTGTTGTGGCTTTTAATGCAAAATGCTCATTTTCTAGTTCCTGCCTTGTCATTTCTCATCTGATTTTGTATTAATGTGTTTATGTTCTTTATATATATATATATGTAAAAGTTTCATGATTTAAAAGAACTGAAGTAAAAAGGTCATCTGATGCAGCAGTAAATATAATTAATTTTTTTTTTGTTTGATCAGTGACAGATCGTGCATAAATAATGCAAAACACCCTTATTCTCCCACAATAAAATTTAATCCATAAAATATAGTATATTTCTTTGTAGTACTTGTAGACTATATAACCCATAAGCTTTATGTTAGTAACCCATATACTTAATGTAATTCTCTAGTTCATGAAAAAATTACAAAAATCCTTGTATGGAGCTGCTTGCTTTGGTTCCAGCACAACGATATTTAGCTGTTGAGAGAAACTGCACACTGGATGGAGAGTCCAGTTGTTCTCACAATGCTTAAGCTGTTGTGCAAAGTAGTATTGTAACCCTGTTTCCATCTAAGCACTGTCGAGAGTGCACTCCTATGGCGTTTAGGAAAAATGGTCAGCGGATCACGAGACCTCTCCCGAGAGGAAGTATAGAACCCCTGCACTTCAGCTGAGAAACATTTAGTCTATCTCTCATGCTGACCAAAATCCTTAGGTTTGGTTCAAAAAAGTCTATGAACTTGGATAAAAAAAACTATTATTTCTGTTTTCAGAATTTATAAATAATTTATCATATCAAAAAAACATAGCTCAAATATAAAAGAACAATTGTCCCTTAATTAAAGGGTTCAATTTTACAAATTTAAATAAAAACTTTATCATATTTTTTAATAATTTTAAAAAAATACTGTGTAAAACTCATTAATTTTCTCAAATTCGTTTAATTTACAAAGACAATTTTTTTTTAATGAAGTGGAATGAAACAGGACAAAAAAATTTAACAGGAATTTTAATAACTATAAATAAAAATAAATGATTCCTGTAGATATATACAAAAAATTATAATTTCAGTTTTTCAAAATTCAATTTTTACAACTGTTTATTTAACAAATTGCAGGATTTTATGAGTGTTTTGTCAAATTGTTTGTAGCTTTATTTTTACAAGAAGGTATTTGTTACCTTCCCACAGATGTATAGCCTTGCCCACCTTCTGAGTTCATAGATATATATTTCTCTTGTATATCAGCAATTTTAGCATCTTCAAAATCAGCACTCATAGCACAAGAGAGTAAATTTTGAATATTCCTGTTTTCTTCATTTATTCCAAACACATAACCATTAGCCTTATCAGCAGCTTTAAGTACTTTTGACATGCATTCTTTACTCTGTTAGAAAGAGAAAAAATATAACTAATTTTGTATTAAAAAAATTAACAATGAACAAAATTTAAATAAAAATATGAATTTATTATTTTTAAGTTAAAGCTATATTGAAAGATATCATTGGATAATTAAAGCAAAATTAAAACTAAAAGTTGGAATGAAATAGAATAGAAGTTAATTTTAAAAAATTGTAGGAAAAATTATCATAGAGTAAAGAATCCAAGATTCAACTCTTTAAGAACCAAGAATCCATTATTCAAGGTAAAGATACAACTTCTCATGATGAAGAATCAAAAGATTTTTTCAAAAATCAAATTTTTAGCACAACTCCTCAACCCCTCCCGATATACTTATAATCATTTATCATTTATGAGATTTGTGAAGACATATTTCATGTGATGACGATTTCAAAGAATCACATTTTGAGCAGTAAAAATGAAATTGTGGCCAAAGATGTCAAAAAATTACGAGTAAAAAAAATTAGGTGAAAATCAGTTGGGCAGGATTCCATTTATTTAATGAATAAATTAAGAATATTTTATGTTTTATAAAACTTGTAAACTGTTCATTTGCAGATAAATTGTTTTTAGCTATTATCATTTTAATCAAATTAAAAAAACATGATGTAAGGATACAAATATTATTGATTCCTAGAAATCAAAAATGTTTTTAAATCCTTTTTCAAAAAATAAAATAATGATTTTTTTTTTTTTTTTTAAGAATTTTAAAGTAAATAAATTTGCATCTTCCATGCATAAAAATCTCTGTGAATGATTTTTAATTATAAATATTTAAATAATACAAATAATTGTCATGATAAAAGTATTTAAGTCTAAGGATTACATATAATAACTCTTTATATATTTGATTTAATTCAAAATAATAAAAATGCAGTAAAGTTGTTCATTACATTCTTGTAACATTCAATGAAATACTAATAACTGTATTTACTACTAACACAATTTCAAATTGAAACATTAAATAAATCTGGAACATTAAGATACAATTTTAAAAATAAAAACAAATATATTTACTTTTATGCTTAGTAGATGAAAGGAAACTAAACTGTAATTTTCAACAAGTTCTATAAGAGCTTTGTTTAATTTTTTGTACTTAGACAAAAATGGATCATCCTAAATAATAGAGGAAAAAAAAAAAAAAAAAGAACATTATAAATTGGAAAAAAAAAATATATATCGTTTTCATACAGTTTATTTTTTTAGTAAATGACAGTTAATACAATAAATATTAAGTAAAAATCAAAACTAGTGATACAAAATACCAATAATAGCAATTGCAAAAAATATATAAATTTTATAATAAATATTAATTGAAATTTTAAGAGGTTAGAAATAAAAATGAATGTGATATTTTATAATTTTTTTAATGACTGGAATATATAAAAATAAATTAAAGATAATTATTTGAATTTTCAAAATATAATTAAATTAGTAGTAAATTAAGCATGAAAATTAAAATTCATCAATGGATATAAAATAAATAATCATAGTTCAGAATAAATGATATTAAATATGAAATAAATAATTCATATTTTTTTAGTTGTATGTGGATGTTAAATAATAGTTTAATTTGTAATAGAATGAAATAATACCAACAAAACAGATTTTTTTGAAAGTTAATGTTATAAGAATAAGTAAAATAGCAATTATGATTTATATATTTTTTTATCTAAAGAATACAAAATTCTGCAAATGGAAAAATTTAATCATTGAGAAATTATTACTGACTCAAAAGTATTCTAAGTACTATTTAAAATTTCTTTTAATTGATACTACAACTTTTTTTAATATAAACTAAAAATATTAAATAAAATTACAATATCATTATTTTTTTTTTTTCAAAGCAGAAATTCATAAGCTCCTTCTATTTCATAAAATTACAAATACTTCTTCTTAAGTGTTCAAAATTTACTGAGAATGTGACTTTTAAACAGCCAGTTCATCTTGCAACGAAAAATGAAATTATTATGCTCTGCATGTAACAGTTCACATTAATTTCCAAACTATATTCTATTAACATTCTTTTAAAATTGATATCATAACATGCTTCAAATAAGAACTTTTGACATAGACTCTTCATGTAAAATGGTATACTTTAGTTGAAAACAAACTTTTAAGTAAAGTTGCAGTTACAGAAACTCTACATATCATTGTTGGTACTCTATCAGTGTAAACACTGATGATCGTACTAGAATCTAGTTTTTCTTAATCCTGAGACCATTTTTTTCATATATTTCTGACTCTACGGTTTTTCCATTCAAAATTGATAAATTCAAGTTAAAATTAACACTAATTTTTATAAAAATTTTTAATTGGACCATGTTCCCCTAATTCACCAAAATTAAAGGAAGGAAAGAACAATCATGCACAGTTTTTAATTGTTCAATAACATCATGAGAAAAGTTCTGCAATTCATCTTGCAATTGTTTACTTCAACAGAGAATTTGGATTTATTATTATTTTTTTTTTTCTATGTCCTTACTACCAAGATATTTCAAACCTGGTATAGACAATGTTTGTAATCTGTCACGGAAGATAAAGATACTACTTTAAGATATCCAAATGAAATGAGTGGAAGCATACAAATTGGTAGTTAACAAAGATGAATAAATATTTTTAAGTAAATGAAAAACATAATTTTGGAAAAAGGTGCCATCATAAACTCTTATAGCAACCAATGAAAGGTCATGCCCCGGATATAAAATGTCAAAGTCATCTGACACTGATAATAGGTAAAAATTCAGCTGGAGATTTCAAATTTAAACCATCGTATACCTTATAAACCATGTAGAAAATCCTAGAGTTCTTAAAAATGCAGTATAAAATAATTTAATAAGTGCTGTGGGTTTTAATAAGAAAACATATGGCAAAAAGAACTTTGAAGATTTATTCACCCATTATTTTTTCTCTGAAATAGAGCATTATTGTAGTGAAAAAGGGATTACAATTTCAAGATTTTATTCATCTCAAATAATGCCCAAAGTCATCTGATTGACCAAGTAATTTATATGAAAATGTACAAATAAGTGTTCTTCTGCCAAATACAATAACAACGCCATCTGTATCTATTTTAACAGAATTTTATAATAGCTACAACATCCAAAATATCTGCCAAGAATCATGTGAATTAGCAGCAAGTAATATGACAGCAATATGGAAACATATCATACCACATTGTGTAAATGATATCATTTTTGAAACTCATTTTGTTGAAGTGTAATTAATAACATAATTTGGACAGCAGCTCTGTTTCATAAATTCCAAACAATGTGATTGAATGCATTAAAATGAACTGAATAATGAAGCACTTATTAATATAGATGAACAACAAAAATTTACAATAATAGCAGTACTGAAGTGCTTGCAAGAAATTTACAGCTATCAGAAATTATTGGAATAGTTGAAAACTTGTCAGAGCATATTATGGAAATTAATACCAATATCTGATGTAATCTTACAATTTGCCAAATGATAAGCAATGCAATTTGTCACTACAAAGAAATTTATGAAAAAAAAAAAATAAAATAGAAAAATATACAGATATTTCAATTTTTTTGAAGAATAAAAAAAATTGTATTTTGAATTTATTAACCTTGTTTTAATTTTTTAAATAAACTATTAATTTTTGTATACATTTAGTTCCTTGATTAGTCCAGCGTCAAATAGTCTAGGAAATTGATGGAACCAACTATCCGGATTATGGGAAGTATATTATTGCTATATTATAAATAAATTATATACAAATTTTTCTCTGTGGTACAGTGTATGAATTTGGCCTATGTGCATATGTTGACCATCCCTGATCTATAGCTTTATGAACTATTGTAATAAATAATAGTAAAAAGCTTGTAATATAGTTCAAAAAATTTTAATTTATAAAAATATTTCATCAAAAATGAGCAAATCAAACTGCTATATTTTTAATAAAGGGAAATACTTACTGATAATAAATTAACTAATTCTTCCAGATCTAAAACTTCAGTATAAAAATCAAGATTAAAATGCAACTTTCCCTGTTTTTCAATGATGTCTGCTTTGGAAAGCACATTTATGTGAGGCATTTGCACTAGAAAAGATATTGCAAAATATTAAGATCCGATATTTAGAAGACAGAAATGGCATAAAAATATATCAAACATGTTTAAGTTAATTTTCTTTTAAACTTAAATTTCAATTTTTGTAAGTGGTATAAATATAGCTATAAATGTTTTAGTGGTTTTTTTTTTTTTTTTTTTTTTTTTTTTTTTGTTTAGGGTGGTTTTTTTTTTTTTTTTTTTTGTATAAATATAGCTATAAATGTTTTTTATTATTTAATTTATATATTATTAATCTAAAAATTTTCAATGACAAAAATAAATGTTAGAATTCTGTAAATATTTTTTTTTAATAATTTCAAAATTTTAATTAAAATAAGCTAGATAAAAATTTAAAAATATAATAAATGTATGAAATCTGGAAAAAAAGTTTTCAAATAACCAAACTAAATTATAAAAATTACATACATACATATACCTTTATGGTGTTAACATATTATTCAAAAATTAATCATTTTAAAGCAGTTTAATTTCATTCCGTAATTTTCAAACATTTGTTTTTATGAAGTATATACTAAATAACATAGTAAAGTTCAACAATATTTTATTCTTAAAAACAAAAGGTAATCATCATGTTCAGTTTTTTTTTTTTCCTCCCCAATTGCAAAGACCTATAACTAAAGATAGAAAAAAAACCTAAAACATCTTATTGTTTCTATTAACTTATAATCTTAAATATAATTTATTTCAATATAAAAATAATAATTTTTAATACAGAATTAGATTTGAGATTTGCAAAATTCATATTTTTAAATATTTGATCTTTGTTTATTTTGCCTAAAAATAATATACTGTAGAACCTCTTTAAGTCGAACCTCGATAAGTCGAAAACTTCCACAACTCGAAATTTTTTTTTCCTTTCCCTTCAAGGCCCAAAACCTCCATTACTCGGAATTTCAACCCTCTATAAGTCGAAATAATTAGTCAATCCCAAAAAGCCATTTTGGCATACATTTTCCTTCCATAACTCGAAAAAAAAAAATTGGACCTCTGTATCTCGAACAATGCAATGTTTGATTTTACAATCTTTTTTACCATCTTTACAACTCGATCATTTGAAACTAATTACCTCTATAGCTTGTAGAAAAATAAGTTACCAACTCTGAGGATTTGCCGACAATGCACGTCATTGTTTCTTAGAAAACAATGTATGAGTATATAGTATAACCAATTCTATGAAATAGCAACTCGGAAGAAAAAAGAATTTTCTGCTCTTTATAGCTTAGATAATGCTATAGATAGAGAATGATCAAATTTTCTAAAGCAAAAAAAAATAATAAATAAATAATAATAACTGACTTTTTAATACATAATATTTTAATTTTAAGGTTGTTTGGAATTATTTTGATTTTTTATTGTAGTACATAATATAACTTTTAAGTTGCAAATAAACATGTTTATTACCTCTGTAATTTAAATTTTTATTTATTTTAATTCTCTCTAACTCAAAGTAAGTTAGAAGGAATCGAAACCTCTACAAATCGAATATTTCCTTACAAAATCCGCATAAGACTCTATAACTCGAAATATTTGGTGTCTCCCTTGAAATTCGACTTACAGAGGTTCTACTGTATTTTTATTATCTATGTAAATTAAATTTAAAAAAAATTGAAATTCTTTCTGCAAGAAATTAAAAATGATAAAGTGCACTAAAATTCCCCTCTGAAAAAACTGAATTGACATATAGTGCCAGTTTCCTGATTTTAAAAATATAACGCCATTGTTAGTGAAAATTTTATAAACAGAAAAGATAGGTTAAATTTACCAGTTATGAATTGAAAATACTATTTTCAAACATAAAAATTATAAAGAGAAATATAAACATATTAAAAAACCCTTTGTAAAAAAATTAATAGAAATCTATTTTAAAATTTGTTTGATAAGACAATGTTAAGTATTAAGAAAGAATCACTTGTCCATATGGCTTTAAAGCAAGAGATAGCAAGTTACATTTGAATAAGTGTTTTTCTTGTTAAAATCCAGATGAATTTATATACTAATTTGAAAAAATTAAAAAGATTGAAATCTACAAGAAAAATTGCAAAAAATGTATGTCTAATTTATGCTTTTTTTTTTTTTTTTAGCAAAAAAAAAAGAGGGAGGGGAAAATATATTATTATATTTCATATTTTTGCTGTAATTGCATTGCATGTAATTGGTGAATTTCTTTATCCTCTTGAAAATTTTTAAAAGCAGATGCCAAATTTTTTTTTTTTTTTTTTCTTAAACAAACAACTTTTACAAGGCTAATTATACAAGGCTATTTTTACAAGGCAATTACAAGGTTATTTTTTATTTTAAAAAAAAATAGAAACACATTGTGAAGATGAAAAATGTCTATATTTTTGCAGAAGTAGACAAGATGTAACTTAAATCATATGTTAATGTGCACAAGTGGTAAGAGTTTTCTAATTTTTTTATATCATTAAAATTATATTTTGTACTTTCAGATTAATATTGTTTATTTCTGTAGTATATGCCCAGCAAATGCTTCTTTTTTTATTCTTATACACATATTTCTTCTTTACAGTAACTCTTTTAAAAGTATATATTAATGTTTCATAATAATAGTATCAAACAACATGCTCATAAAACTGAAAATTCTAAAATAAATCTACAGATCCAATAAAGGAACTGGTAATTGGTGCATGATATACTGAAAACAAATAAATAAAGGTGAATAGGCTGCAAATTTGGCCCAATAATTCTTTTTTTTCTTTTTAACGACTGCAGGTTACACATAGTTGCAAATTATAAGAAGAAATTAAAATAAGACACATTTTGCCTAACAACATCTTAAATGAAAATACTTAAAATAATGTGAAAAAATAAATGCTTGCAAATAAAAATTTGTTTTAAATTCAATTCACAAATTATAATACTATATCTAAAGACAAATTAAATATAAATAATGTCTTACTCTGTAGCATAGTAGAAAGTGAGGTTAATAGAACAGAGACGAATTTTGCAGGATCACAGCAGTAATGAGAATCAACTAAATGAACAGCAGAGAGCATAAAGCCCGACTTGCACAAAATAGATACGATATTTTGTACAGACTGATGATGTGTGTATAATTCAACCTAAAAAAATATTTTGAATAATCTACAATTTTATTTGTAATAATAATTAAAAAATTTAACTTTTCTGATAATTTAACTCTCCAAATTAGAAAAATGATTTGAATATGTATGATTATGTTCACCATTATTCATTTTTGCCCTTGTTTCTAACCAATTGATACTATTACAGAATAAAATATTGCCTACTATAATAAGATATTATACTTACAAACAGAACAATAAAAAGTATAAGAAAATACAAGGAAACAAAAAATAATTATCGTGAATTTACTATTTAAGGTAAAAATTATTAATCACTTACATAATATCTTATTTTTACATTCAAACAAATATTTTATATAAAATTATAACCCATTTTCATCACTTTTTTTTAAGTGTAAATAAAAAAGTGATGAAAATGGGTTATAATTTTATATAACATTTCCATATATGAAACTTCACCAGCTTTCTTTTTAACATTTTCTCAATCTTTCACCACTTTCATGACATTTTAGTATTTTGTTTCATTGCTTTATTATTTTAAAAACAAAAAAAATTTATAAGTATCAAAGCTACTAACCATTTTAAACTATTGATAATTATAAATACAAAATACTTAATTTCTAGATTATCTGGAAATTTTATAATACATAACAAATATAAAATGAATCACCCATTTTATGTAATTATCAATATAATTATAGCAGGTTATCTTAATGGAGATATTATATTTCTTCCTATAAACTTTGCAGGAGATAAAAATGAATCTTCTAATAAAAATTCTAATTTTCTCCAGTATTAACCATAACTATGATTAAATTACAAGACCAAAGTCTTTTGTAAAAATATGCATGTTACAGAAAAGTGCATTGTGAAAACAAAATGTAATATACATCAAATGACTTTTGTATATTCATAAACAACTATGTAATCATATATTACATTATTATTATGTAACAAGGGGCCTGATGGCCGAATATCTAGCACTCTGGTGCTGAGTGCCACAGGTTTATGGTTTGAGTCCCGGAGGTGCCATGGAAGCTTGCAGTGGTTTGGAATCCACTTTAAACCGTAGGTCTCAGTTTAATAGGACTGTCTATAGAGCATTGTGCGTAAGACTGACAACCCTACCCCGTAAAAAGAAAACATCTCCTGTCTTAAAATCTGCCAATAGGCAGACGGCCTTGGCCCACCATGGGGTTGTTGTGTTACTGATGATGATTATTTAACTAATATAAAAACAAAGCTCTTCTTGATTCATAACCAAAGCTTCTTTTAAAAAAAAAAAGATACTATATTATTAAACAAGATAAATAAATGTTATTACATTATTTAAAATAAATGTTTTTCAATTATACAATTATTTTTTATTTAATTTTGAATAATAATGATATATAGTATTAATCAAAAGATGTCAATTTCAAGTTACTTGTTATGAATAAGTAATTTATAAGCAATACTTTTTGATATTACAAAATAGAATTTATCAATAATTTGAAAATATTTTTGTATGTCATATAATTTTAACAATTATATAATTTTTAAATTTTATTTGCTTTTGGATTAAATTTTAGATAATAAAAATATAAGAAGTAATCATCAAATATTAAATTCAATGAGACAATAAAAAAAAATTGTTAATAATTAGATAATAAGGAACTAAAAAGAATGAATAAAATAATAAATAATAGCCGAAAATCTTCAAACAATACATTTTAGCAGAACTAATTTACAAATAATTAAGTCAATAGTTCTAAACAGTAAAAAAAAAAAAAGGCAAAGAAATCAAAAATTAACTAATTTACCTGTCCAGGACAATCAATTAGTAAATAGCAGTCCTGATATTGTTTTAATTCAATTAATAACCATTCTACATGTTTCTCTAAAAATTCCATGCAATAAATAAGTCCACCATTAGGGCCAAGTTTGTATTTTTGCATTACATTTTCAATAGTAATAAGACTTGAAACATTGACGCCAGCTTCATAGGGGAGAAAGTCATTGGCAGGATCAAGATTTACAATGACCACTCTTCTATCTAGGCCTTTCAGAAATTCACTCATTGCATGACAATAGGTAGTTTTTCCTGACCCTGGAGGTCCAATAATAAGCTGACCATGAATCATTTTAAAGTATTCTAAAATGAACAAAAATTGATATAATCAAATTATTATTAAAAAAAATAAAAATAATTAAAAATAATAAATACAATTAAAAATAAATACATAAAAGTAACTTGCAAATATATTGAAAGAAAGTACATTAGCATCAATTAATTAATGTATTTTATTTTATTTCGCGACATTTTAAAACACTTTTATGCTTTTCAATGCTGAACATAACGATATCATAAGATAAAATACAATATTAAAAAAAAAAAACCTTTAAAAATAAAAAAAAAAAACAATTGATTACAATATATAGTAATAATTGGTTTCCAAATCTGATATTTACTATAGTTATAAAAAAAATTAAATGAAAAGCAATACAATAAAATAGTTTATTTAAAACGAAAACAGAGCAGGTTCAACTAAAAAAATATAAGCATTTTAAAAATATACTCTATTAACAATGATATCAAGTGTAATGTAATAATGGAAACTTATTAAGTATGCTTATTTTATAATTTTTCATACATAGTCTGCCTTTTTTAAAATTCAGTTTATTTATAATAATTTATATATTTTTTTCTTTAATTTTTTTTAATATAAATAAAATACATTTCTTCAAAGAATAATTTTCTGCTATGTAATTTTTTTATATTTAGGATATTTTTTTGTTTTTTTTACTTTAAAGATAAACTTTTAGCATGAGTATAATATATTTACTAGCTGAGTATAATATATTTATTAAATTGAGTATAATATATTTATTAACATGGGTATAATATATTTCAGTATAAAATATGTTTTCTCATAAATGCAATTTATTCTAAGTGTTATTTTCCCATAATACCAATTCAGTAGTCAAACACTTGAAAGGGAAGCAGATAATGCAACCTCATTTTAGCTCATTTAAAGACTTTAGAGAACTGAAAGTAAGCTCCTGTCCTTAAGATTAGTTACAAAAATGCTTGAAAAGGTTTAAATTATGGGTCAAGATAACAAGTTCATTCCATTTCTTAGTCCTAAAATTAGCTGTCAATATATTTAGCTCAATAATTTAACATTTATAATATTCAATTGATTTGTAGTAATATGTATATTCATCAATATATATATGCTCCTTAACATTGTCTAAAATTGAATATATGAAGGCATATTCATCAAGTTATAAACAGATGTTTGCCTGATCTTTTTTTAATCTTCAACAGTGACAAAAAATTAATCCTACATTACTTATTTTTATGGCCCACAATAAATTTTCAAAGGAGAATGGTAAACAGCCTCGCTGTCATAACTACTTAAAAGTTCACCTATCTACGAATGGGATATACCTGGTTATGCAATGGGAATTGCAGACAATGAGAAATTCGAGTAAGGATTTTAGCCAGTATGAACATATTTTCGTTAGTTCTGGAAAAATGGCTGCTATTGAAGTTGAAAGTGATAAAGGTAACAAACTTTTTCAAGTTCATTCGGAAGTACTCTTAATGAGTACAACTATGATTAGAGGTTAACTCTGAAAAAATTAAAACTTTTGTGGGTAAGGTCTCTATTAAACTCGTGGGTGAAATGCTAAAAATTTCCCCCTCAGATGAAAATCAGCACAACAAAATTACTCAGGAATAATAACAATAAATATTTTGCTATAAACTCCTAACCACCAAAGTTATTATTATGTTACAAAGTTACCTAAAAATACTCCTGAAGAGGAAATTAAAGCAAGGCTGATTGAAAAAAAGATTTACAGTATAGACAGTCGTACATCTAATAAAAACTAAACATAAAATTATATTTACATCATTTTATTTACTTATTTTTTGCAGACTGAAATCTTTGTGCTTTCATTAACAAGAATGTGCAATTTCAAAGAAAATAATATGCAAGAGTGGTGTTTTTTTTTTTTTTTTTCTTCTTTTGGAGGGGAAGAAAGCAAGTATAGTGTATAATAATGCTAACCTTTCCGCATTTTGTGGCTAGATAAACGTAGATGCCTAATGTTACATAATTATAAATTTCTACGACTTCAAAATGTGTAGAAACGAATTTTTATATATGTTACAAATCTGCAGACATTCATCCAAAACAAAATATTACCTACTTCTATTTTTCAGTCAATCCTAAAATTTTAGAATTTTCTACAATTTCCTTTTTATACCCGTTGATGAATGGTTTTTAAAAAAAAATATTTTATTAATAGTCTTCTATTAAAAACAAGACTTTGGGATTTAAACTTACTTGAATAAGTGCTTTGATATTTATTCTCAAGCAAGCTGCTTTATCTCAATTTACACAATTACTTTAAGAAAAAATAAGATAATACTACTCATCATTGTTGAATAAAGATGTCGAGTGCCTGAACGCGAAGCGTTCATCTACTCAATGGTATGTGAAGGCAGTAGGAAAGAAAAGTCATGATAAATAGATAATAGTAATCGTATGATGAGAGAAAAAAAGAAGAAAGTAAGAAAAATGTAAATCAACGGTATGGAAACGTAACAAGAAATTTATGATCAGTAAATATGCATTGAAGTAAAATATCTAAAAAGCGATAAGTGAGCAGGAAATTATGGTGGTTTCAGGCTTCGATTCCATTTAGAAGTAGAGAAAGGATACTTGTATTTTCCATTTAATTGCGTAAATATAGTTTGTGCCTTGATGAGAGGATTTTCGTGAGTAGCAATGGTATTGAAGAAATTTCTAGAAAGTTTAGTAATATAGTTGTCAATAGAGTCAATTTTTAAATCTTGATGAATTGTAGAGTTGCGGACAAACCAGGGTGCACCAGTGATAATACGAAGAAGTTTGTTTTGAATAATTTGTACAGATTTCTTGTTAGATTGTGCAGCTAGACCCCAGATTGGGGCAGCATAGGTAAGGATAGGCCTGAGAACTTGTTTGTAGAGAAGAAGTTTGTTTGACAAAGTTAATTTAGAAAATTTATTAATGAGTGGTAGAGTGAGATAAAATTTTTCCAACATTTTTCTTTGATTTTTGAATATGAGCTCGAAACGTAAGTTTATTGTCTATAATTAAGCTTAGATATTTAATATTAGTCGCCCATTCAATTTGTTAATCAAAAGGGAGAGATTAATATATGGTTGTCTGGCGTGTCCTTTTCGGAAAATGATAGCTTGAGATTTAGAGACATTGCGATGCGCCATTTAGTTAGCCAATCCTCTAGGATATTCAGAAAATTTTGAAGAGTATTGATGACGTAAAGAATAGAAGCACCTTGGGCAAGAGCAGCAGAATCGTCAGCAAATAGGCAAGTGGAAATGTTAGTGCACTGAAGAAAGTCATAGGTAAAGATATTGTAGAGAATAGGACTTAGCACGCTTCCTTGAGGTGTACCAGCACAAATACGACCGATTTTGGAGAATTCATTATGAAGTCGAACTTGAAAGGTTCTTTTTTTTAAGATAATTTGTAATGATAAGTGTGATCCAAGTTGGAAATTGAAGTTTGATCATTTTGTAGATCAGTCCATTGTGCCACAGTCGATCGAAAGCTTTTTTGACATCTAGAAAGACACCTCCTGTAAAAATTTATAGTTATATCCTTCAGTGATGATATTGGTGACACGTAGAAGTTGATGACAAGTTGAGTGATGTTGACGGAATCCAAATTGTTCTGCTGGAATTATGGAATTTTTATCGCAAAAAGAAGTAATATGTCTCACTAAGAGTTTTTCGTAAAAGTTTTCCTACACAGCTAAGGAGACTGATGGGCCTATAATTTTGAGGAAATTTCCTATCTTGGCCAGGTTTAGGGAACATGATGATATTTGCTTTTTCCAGATAGGAAGATAATACTACTATAATAAGAAAAATGAAGATCCTCAGATAATATAATCAGCAAAGTTTTGCTGTCTCCAAAGATAGTAAATGAGGAGAAAAATTTAAAAATAAGATATTGCCCAAGGAGAGGGTCAAGACAGCCCCTTTGATCTTTTTTCCGTATCAATTATGAATTCTCTCTACTTTTCCCCCATTTAGATTCAAGAGGCTGCAGCTGAAAGTATCATAGCATTTTTATTAAATTCCTACTATTAGTTCACACTCTCCCTATTTATATCTTGTTCAGATTTTTAATCGTTAATAAAATGCTTTTTATTCATCCACTCAAGTTCAAATATTTTTTTTTTTTTTCAAATTTGTAGTGGATGACACTGGATGTTAATACCTAAACGGCCTAATACCAGTGATCCCACTGTTATCAAGTTATCTTCCAAATTTGCTTGCCTTAACCCCGATGAAAATCTTGGTCCTAGTGATGCAGACAACATACCTCCTGCCAAAATTGAAGAAATTTCAAAAATGCTGATAAATTACATCTGGACGAAAACATTATGGAAACTGATCTCACTAATGACCACAATATTGCTTCTTCTTGTCCTGCACCTCATACTACTAAATATGTTCCTCCAATTATAATTGACAACATACAAAATTCTACTGAAATTCTTAAGAACTTCAACCAGGTTACAAATTCAAAAAGATTGAAGGACGCCTTTTCTGGAGGCAAATTAAAAGTTTTTCCAACCACACCTGATGACTACCGATCCATACGGAAGCAAATTGATCACCTGAAACTTAAAAGTCTTACATTTGAACTGCCCCAAGTAAAGCAACGTAAAGTTGTAATTCGGGACTGCCTTCGGATCTCCCAATTGATTTCATCATGCAGGAACTCCAAATTCTCAACTTTCATCCTGAATTCATCACTCCACTTCGTAATCATTCTGGTACCGGCAATCTACCTCTGTACCTTATAGTTCCACCAAAAAATGAACAAAACAAAAAAAGTTTTCGACCTATCCACCTTATATTACTTTAGGGTCAAAGTTGAACCACTCAGAAGAAAATCAGGACCCAGCCAATGCTATAAATGCCAAGAATTCTATCATCATAGCAAATTCTGCACAAGAGACCCTCGATGCCTCAAATGCGCTGGACCTCATGCCACCAAAGAATGCACCAAAAGGCCAGATGGAGCTCCCAAATGCGCCCTTTGCTCTGAGAACATACTGCAAATTTCTCGGGTTGTCCTAAAACCCTGCTAATTTCACTCCTGCTCATCCCCAAAGGTCAACGCTTGGACGGAGAGACATAAAAAACAAGCACAACAAATGAAGCCTGAGAACTCCAACCAATTGTCTCTTCCCGCTCAACAGAAGGCTTCTCCAACTCTTCTTCCTTCTTCAAATGACTTTCCAACACTTCTTACCCAGACCTCTCACCATGCTACTTCTTCCAATACTCTGCAGGCTTCCACGGAAACGTCTCCAATTCCACTCATTCTGCAACAATTAGTTGAGGTACTTTCAAATCTTTCTGTTTTAATAACAGTTCTTCAAAATGAACCAGTCAATAACATTCAATAGACTGACCAATAATTCTATCTTATGCGTGACTTGGAACTCCAATAGTCTTAAAGGAAAATTAATGAACTACAAAATTTTATTTCTGAAAATAAACCTCATGTAATTGCTCTCCAAGAAACACATTTTCGGCCAGGCGATTCCTTCAAAATTGAAAATTATATCATATATCGCTCCGATCGTCTTACCCACAGAGGAGGAGGTACGGCTATCTGCATTCATAAAAATATTAATCATCATCAAATTCATTTTACTACAACCAGCTTTGAAAACTATGTTATCGTTATTAATCTCAAGAATAACCTAAAAATTACTGTTGCTAGCATTTATCGTCCTCCAATTGGTAGATTTCTCACACAAGAACCTGATACAATAGCGAACTCCAATCAACAAGTACTTCTACTTGGTGACTTCAATTCCAAGCATCCTGCATGGAATAATGGACGCAGCAACATAAATGGTTCTATTCTCTTCGAATGGACAAATCTTAATGCATTCAATGTTATTGCTCCTAATGACCCCACATATTTTTGCCTTCACAATCCCTGCAATTGTACTCTTGACATTGCACTTCTTAAAAATTTAAACGCCGGGCCTGCTTCTTCTATCAACGATCTTTCCAGGGATCATAACCCTGTGATAGTTGAAGTCTCTCATAATTCATTTACGCCCTTCCTCAATAGCATAATCACAACTACCAATTGGAATATTTTTACTAAAATTCTCACTCAAAGCATTCCTGGTAATCCAGTCATCTCCAATATTCAAGATATTGACAAAATAATTGATAAATTCAACTATGCTGTTACTTCTGTTATCAACCTTGCTAGCAAATCTAAAGAAATCAGTACACCACACTAAAAACTTCCTACTGAAATCACCTCTAAAATTGCGGAAAAAAACAGAATTCGAAAATTATGGCAAATACCAGGTTTCCTCCGTTCAAGCAATCCGTCAACCAGCTTCAAAAAAAAATAAAAAGCAAATGATTCACAAATTAAAATTGAATCACAAATGGAATGAATTTTTATTAGGCCTAAATCCAGAAGATAATTCTCTCTTCAAAATTAACAAACATTTTATCAAAAAATATCCCAAAATTCCTCCACTGGTTGGAACCTCAGGTCTTATATTCTTATCTTCTGATAAAGCAAACTCTTTTGCTGAAAACCTTGAACTCTCCTTTCAAGAAAACACTGAACCTTGCGATTACTCACAAATTGAACATGTTGAAAATACAGTAACTTCCTTTCTAGCTGATCATCAAAATTATCATAACAATATTTTTTTTTTTTTTGGCTCCATCTGACATAATTAACTTTTTTTCAAGAATCTCAACATTCGAAATCTTCTGGACCTGACAACATTCCAAATAAAGCCTTAATGTGTCTCCCCCCTTAATCCCATTACTCATCTTGCAAAAATCTACAACAGCTGTACTAAATATCACTACTTCCCTCCTATCTGGAAAAAAAGCAAATATCATCATGTTCCCTAAACCTGGCCAAGATAGGAAATTTCCTCAAAATTATGGGACCATCAGTCTGCTTAGCTGTGTAGGAAAACTTTACGAAAAACTCTTAGTGAAACATATTACTTCTTTTTGCGAAAAAATTCCATAATTCCAGCAGAACAATTTGAATTCCGTCAACATCACTCAACTTGTCATCAACTTCTACGTGTCACCAATATCATCACTGAAGGATATAACTATAAACTTCTTACAGGAGGTGTCTTTCTAGATGTCAAAAAAAGCTTTCGATCGACTGTGACACGATGGACTGATCTACAAAATGATCAAACTTCAATTTCCAACTTGGATCACACTTATCATTACAAATTATCTTAAAAATAGAACCTTTCAAATTCGACTTCATAATGAATTCTCCACAATCGGTCGTATTAGTGCTTGTACACCTCAAGGAAGCGTGCTCAGTCCTATTCTCTACAATATCTTTACCTACGACTTTCCTCAATGCACTAACATTTCCAGTTGCCTATTTGCTGACGATTCTGCTGCTCTTGCCCAAGGTGCTTCTATTCTTTTATGTCATCAATACTCTTCAAAATTTTCTTAATATCTTAGAGGATTGGCTAACTAAATGGCGCATCTCAATTAATGTCTCTAAATCTCAAGCATCATTTTCCGAAAAGGACACGCCAGACAACCATATATTAATCTCTCCCTTTTGATCAACAAATTGAATGGGCTACTAATATTAAATATCTCGGCTTAATTATAGACAATAAACTTACGTTTCGAGCTCATATTCAAAAAATCAAAGAAAAATGTTGGAAAAATTTTATCTCACTCTACCACTCATTAATAAATTTTCTAAATTAACTTTGTCAAACAAACTTCTTCTCTACAAACAAGTTCTTAGGCCTATCCTTACCTATGCTGCCCCAATCTGGGGTCTAGCTGCACAATCTAACAAGAAATCTGTACAAATTATTCAAAACAAACTTCTTCGTATTATCACTGGTGCACCCTGGTTTGTCCGCAACTCTACAATTCATCATGATTTAAAAATTGATTCTATTGACAACTATATTACTAAACTTTCTAGAAATTTCTTCAATACCATTGCTACTCACGAAAACCCCCTCATCAAGGCACAAACTATATTTACGCAATTGAATGGAAAATACAAGTATCCTTTCTCTACTTCTAAATGGAATCGAAGCCTCAAACCCCCTAATTTCCTGTTCACTTATCGCTTTTTAGATATTTTACTTCAACGCATATTTACTGATCATAAATTGTTACGTTTCCATCACCGATGATTTACATTTTTCTTACTTTCTTCTTTTTTTTTTTCTCAAATCATACGATTACTTTTATCTATTTATCATGACTTTTCTTTCCTACTGCCTTCACATACCATAGAGTAGATGAACGCTTCGCTTTCAGGCACTCGACATCTTTATTCAACAATGATGATGATGTTAATACAGTTTTTTTAAAATATTAATTCATTAATTAAATTTAATTAATTAATTTTAGTGTTTTTAGATTTAAGTTGCATATATCTAATAATAGATGGCGCCAGATGTAAGAGAAAAAAATTTCAACTTTATTTGTAAAGGACTTTTCTGCAATATATGAAAAAAAGTAGGAATTGACTTTAAAAAAATTTTTTTTTATATTACTTGTTCTCTCAGGAGGTGGCCGAGGGATTACTTTCCTTTTGTTTGCTGTAATACTTCCCTCAATTTTTATTTTTATTTGCAGCAAATATAATCATGAAATAATAAAAGTATAAAACTCAAATTTGTATTATTTTACACAAACTAAAACATCCACAAATTTATTTGATGCTAAAAAAAGTACTTAAAAATAAGTTTTCATTTTTAATAATAATGTACTAAGTTGAATAAAGAGGTCGAGTGCCTGAATGCGAAGCGTTCATCTACTCAATGGTATGTGAGGGCAGTAGGAAAGAAAAGTCATGATGAATAGATAATAGTAATCGTATTAATTGAAAGGAAAAACAAAGAAAGAAAAGAAAAATGTAAATCATCGGTGATGAAAATGTAACATGAATTTTATGATCAGTAAAGAGTGCAAAACAAAGGAGCAAAAAGCAGAAAAATAAATCAAACAGCAAGGGAGTGTATATAAAAAAGTAAAATCATCTGCAATGACCAAAGAACTCAAAAAGAGACAGAGAGTAATTGTATAGCATCGATTTCCTCCAAAAACCTTGGAAAATCGAAGAACAAAAACATTTGCCTTTGTCTACGATTCGAATTTGGGTTGTGGTCGCCACAAAGCAATGTGGAAACTGACGTACCGTTTACGAAGTTCCATTGAGACTTAAGTGTCCTTTAACCTCCTCATCAGAACAAATATTTAAATATTTAATTAGTGCCCCTGCATGTATAATTTTATTACGCTATTACAATAAAATTGCATAAAAATAAAAGTTTAAAAACAGTAGGTAAAAAGGGTAAAGGAATTTTTAAAAAGAAAATTAAAAATTAAATTTGAAAATTTGATACAATTAGGCTCTAATTATGCAGCTATTATGGTGGATATTAAAAATTATCTAATTAAAAACTCAATTTACACGATCGTAATTCTTATTCATTTATTTTTATTTTTTATTATTATAATTTTTTTTTTTTTTTTTTGCCTGTTTCTGTAATATTTGAGGATTGCAGTCCTGTTCAATCCATTGCGCAAATCAGTTGTTAGTAAAAGCATTAAAAATAAATACGAAATCTAACTTTCAAATACGCAAATAAATTATGATGGGTTGTAAAGGAAAAAATGATACTTATTCCGAATTAACAACCTGGATGTCTTTTTCTCAGAAGGGAAGCACTCAAAAGCAACATCACAGATGGCCCGGACTAACGTAGCGTACTAATTGCAATGTATTGTACTTAATTAGCATCGCATCATAATTATTTAAACATTTCATCGAAATACATATGCAATTTTTGTAATAGATTAAAAATAAAGGAACTATTGCTCCTGGTTTATTTTTAAAACATTTCATTTGAATTAAAAAGAATGTTAAAAAAAAAAAAAAAAAAGATAATTTCATTTAGAATATTCTTCTAATGTGGTAAATAGACCGTGATCTTTCGCCATTTAGAATACTTTGCATTACCCAGGGGGCGCGTGTAACTCTGATGGTAAGCCACGGACGCGGAGCAACAATGCCCCCGCAGCTCTCTACGATCCTATTAGGACCGGGACCTACGGTTTAAAATTCCGAACACTACGAAAGATCATTTAGCATGTATTTTTTCAGATAGGGAGGTATAAAGGGGCTGTCTTGAGCCTCTCCTGTTGCGCAGAACTTTGTCTCCTAAAAAGACCAATAAAAGGGTAATGCAAAAATACAAGTAATTTTCCATAGAAAACTAATAATTTATATATTTTTTTGTAGTAAGCGCCGTTTGTTATATCGAATAACTATTTATAAGATACTTAGTACCCAAACGCCTTTTTCAATTTTTTTTTTTTTTACATACTTAATGTATTGAAATAGAATATGTCCTCTGTTTCTTGTTTATTGCAACTTGAGCACATCGGAGAAGAAGTTAAACCAAATGTATTGAGTCTAACATTAAAAGAATAAGTTTTAGTTCGAAATCGTGAGGCTAGAACTTTTTTTAATTTCGATTGATAGGAAAGTCGATGAATTGGTTTAATACCATTTAAAAGAATCAGATCCTGATTATATTTGCTTTTTCATCATGGTTCATCTGGTTTTTTTTTTTTTTTTTTTTGTGGTAATGATACCTTCGGAAGAAATCCAATTGAAGATTATTATGTATCGTGCGAAATTTGCTAAAGAATCGGTCAGTTCATTTTTCGTTATACCTACGTGACCTGCAGTCCAGATAAATTCTAATGAGAAAATGCGTTCAAGTTTTTATAAAAAAAAGACCTCCGTAAAGATTAATAACTCGCTTTGATTGAAAATAACAATTTTGAAGAGTACGAAGATCTGAGTGGATGTAAGATAATATAATGTAGTTGTGAATTCCCATCACAAATATAACAATTGATAAACTCAAAGCGGAGTTTCACCAGTTAAAATGCTATTGTAATTTGAGATCGTCCCAAATGAAGATTCTTCTGTGGAAAATTAATACTGTCGTATTTGATATGGGTTTCAATAGATCAGTTGCTATAATAACTATAACTTTCCAATTTCTTCTTTATACTGTTCAAAAGATTTCTGATTGCGTGAGGTTACATTCCTGATTACATGATATTTTGAAAGAGTGAATCGTCCAGATGGAAAGTTTTTTTTCTAATGCAACTGGTAAACACTTAGACAGTTGTCTACGATGCCTTAAATCAAGCGCTGCACCGGCGTTACTCACTTAGCACTACCCAGGAGGTGCGTGTAGCTTGAAGATAAACTACGGATGCGGAATAACAATACCCCCGCAACGCTCTACGATCATGTTACCGGGACCCACGGTTTAAAGTGGATTTCGAACCATTACAAACATCCATGCCACCACCGGAACTCGAACCCGAAACCTGTGGTACCAAGCGCTACAGCTAGATAACTAATTTTACTATTTGTACTCATTGAATGCAGATTGGGAATTCAATAGGAAGAAAGAATATTTAAGTTTTTCAAAAGTTGGTGAAAAAAATCTGAAATGAAATAGGTTTTTCAAAGGTGGAGAACAATTCTCAAATATGAGATATTTAGAGAGAGATGGAAGGAAGTAAATCTCGAAAAACTTGTTTTAGAATAAAGCGTTTAGCCACATAAACTGTCTATGGAAGAATGAAATTTGTTCTGTTTCTTTGTACGAGTATAATGGTGGAATCGGAATCCGTTTTGAGGGAATTTGCGAACCGTAAAGGAAATTTGAAATGATATTTTGAAGATCATTCTGACAAGAGGAAATAAAAATAGGAAAACCATTTACCAAATTGTTACAAATAGTGGACTTCACTATTTTAATAATAGGTCAGGAACGACAACTCTATGAGTTAGTAGTTATTGCTTTAATACAATTAATTTTTTTAATATCTTTGTTTTTAATCTAAGAAAAATATTGTTGGAAGTTGGGATTATGCGAAAAAATATGACCAAGAAGTCATGTGTGTTGTTTCCATAGAACATTGGTGTTGTAAATTTGCAAAAGTTGGTTTGGAACTTGTTTATTCTTTTAAAAATTAAATTGCTTCCTTTTTCTGGTTAAAAAATGAAATTCCACTTGCCACACAATTGTGACACCTTATGAAGGGATATTTCAAGATTGGAAATTGCTTTTTCATGCTTATTGTCACTGTTAAAGAGAAAAATACAATTTGCATATATTAGGGATGACTTCAGAGATTATTCGAATGTAAATCTTGAAAAGAAAAGCACTTAGAACACCACCTTATTGAACGGGAAAACATGATAATCGAAACAGTGATTTTCCATTTGAGAATAAAATGTCTGTGATTGATGAAATTGTAAATCCACTTTTTGTGTATGCTTTTGATTCCCAATTGTAAAATTTTATAAAGCAATTCGTCTCTCCAAACGGTACGATATACTCACACGAATTTTAATTTATTAAAAAATGAAAAATAATTTTGCGTTCTTAGCTTCAACGATTTTGAAATGAAGGCGTATTAGGATATACATGCAATCCATGAAAGAAATATTCGAACCCTAATAATGTAATTCATTGGAATCTGAGAAATTAATGATTCTCTACAGTATGATTTTTTCAAAATTTTACTTAAAATAGAAGTTAAAGCAATTAGTTGATAAGAATTAAGGAAATTGATATCTTTATTCTGTTTCAGAATAAGAATGATTCGTGCAGTAAGCTACTCTTCCGGGATGTTGTCTGTGGTCCAAATATTATTTAAAAATCGCAGTAGCTGTTTAACTTGTGGGAGGACTTTGTTGAGAACACCATTATTTCCTGATGGGGTGTTCGGAGTAGAGTGAATTACATCTTTAAGTTCACTGAGAGAAAAAGGATTATGATAATTTTGATAGAAATTTTCAGAAAATCAAAGTAATAAAATATCTGATAAATAATTTATTGAAGTGAGATGCCAAGAGATTCGCTTGTTGTTCTACATCTGTAATGAAAGAACTAGTGTTAGTCCGAAAATCTTATTATTCTCCAGACTATTATGAATCCAGTTCGTGATATGAATCGTTTTAGTGATTTTATGTATTCCACCATTATAATCTTCAGAATCATAAACTAAGTCCCAAAATTATAATTTCAGTTGAGAAATAATACGACAGAGAGTAGCTGAAATTTTCTTGTATGCATTTCAGAAAACTTTGGAAAGTTGAGTTCTGACTTTATATAAAAGATTTCTTTTACGATGTAAGAGATTTTCCCACTGAAGATATGCAAAGTATCCTGATGTTGTTGAAGAGAAGGAGGAATTCTAGGCTAGGCTATAATTTTTAGGATAATTACTGAGTGAAGAACAGTTGTATGGGAAGAGGATTATTATCAAATGGTTTCAAGTGTATTCGAAAAGGATAAAGAAAAGAATAAAGGAATAAATAAATCAAGGAGAAAGGAAAGAGATGGTTAAATTGAGTAGGAATGGTTGGATCAAGGTTGAAATGGTTGTCTAAGATCCAATTTATTAGAATTTCAGATTTTTTGTTAAAAGAGGGAGAACCAAGAACAAGGTGTTGAGTATTGAAATCTCCTGGAACATTTAATCTTCTAGATATTTTTAAGGATGAAAATTTTGGGCACATTGAAGAAAAATTTAGTAAGTAATACAAAAGAATTTTGCTCTATCAAAAACTGATTCAGAACATGAAGTTTAAACGTTTTTTTTTTTTTGGTTTTTTAATGAATTCTCTTAATTTTCGAAGATTGTTTGATATTTAAGTTTCTAGGTATTTTTTTTGAAGTAAATTTTATTTGCGAATTTCATAAAATACGTTTTCATTATTTTGTTATGTTAAAGTTTTGATAATAAATTTTGCACAAATATTTAACTAGTCTTTAATTTAATACATGTATTTAATTTCGGAAAATTCCTTTTTATCAACTCAACTCAACCCTTCAAACTGAACTGAAACCGTGGTGTACTATAATTTTTGTGTGATCGGAAGCGTGTGTTCGTATCAAGTGTAAAGTTAATTAAAAGTAAATCAGGTAATGTATTATTTGTTTATAACATATTTATTTGTAAGGTGTATTCTTTGTTTTAATTTATATTGGTAGTTGGATGACCTGTTGAATTGTTTGTGAAAAGAATACTGAAGTTACACGTGTTCACGATACTCGCCATTTTTTTAATTTTCTCATTAAGTTAAAAGTAATAACTGTTCTTATAATCTTTGAAATAACTATATATTTCTGCATTTATAAGGGTTGTTGTCGCAGTATGTTCTAATTTAAATTAACTTTCTGACATATATTAATTAATCGGTAATGTTAAGCCTCGTTTCTTTACGTATAATGAACTAGTCGTATTTTCTCATTTTATAATAGGTGTTTTATTTATGAATGATTTTAATATTAAATAATAAAAAAATTTCTGTTTTAGACATGTCACCACGACCACTTATAAAACACAAGATTGTGAAGAAAAGGCTAAAGAAGTTTGTCCGCCACCAGTCTGATAGATATGGAAAACTAAAGGTAAATTGATTTATTTTATTTGTATCAGTATTGTGCTGAGTTATACCATGTTTACTATCCTTTAAGTACTAAAAGTTTATTGAGAATTAAATTAATAAACATATTGTTTCCTTTTTGTATTTAATTTCTTAGATTGTTCAAATCAAGCAAAATAGTTTAGTTCTCATAGGTCAGGGCAATATGCATATTTGCCAACAATGATATATCTTTTAAATAAAATAGAATCATCATTAATTGTTAAATTACAAATGATTATTGTAGTATTAATATTATTTCCAAATGCTTCAATTGGATTTTTGCTAAATTAATTTGTGAAGTTCTAAATATTGAAAACTCTAGATCAGTAACTCTTAAACTGTGGGAAATGAGCTTATTGTAGAATTATGCATTTCCTGTAATAAATATTAATCTATTGAAAGTCATAAAATTTTGAAATGAATGAAAACTTATTGTCTATTTCAAAATTTTATTGATTGTACAGTTTTCTTTTGAAAATTTTAAATGCTTGTTTGTGAGAGATTCAACATATCTCATTTCTATGGAATATTTTTTAAATGTATGTTATGAAATATTATAAAAGTAATTTTTGCTAATGAAAAACAAAAATAGCAAAGTTATCTTTTTCAGTTAACCTTTAGTTATGTGTATTATTTGGTAGAGGTTAAGTACTTAAATGTTGATATATATTTAGAAATATAGTCTTCTCTTTATGATGGCAAGACAAAGATGATTGCATATGGAGTTCTGTGAATATTAATAGAAATAACTTTATTATCTGAGTCAATAATTTATAAGCAACAAACATTTTAAAAAGTTGAAAATGGGGAGGAGAGGTTTGTAATGCTTAAGAGTTATATATAATTGTAAAATCTTAAAAATTTAATCTATTCATAAAAAAATATAAATGAACATGTAAAAGAACTTATTAGTGTATTGGACTTTGCTTGAGGAATTAGCATTTTTTTATCTGCTATTATCTTTTAACTTTGTCTCTTTGAATATCAATTTAAGCTAGGATAATGAAAATGGTTGTTTTCATTAATTAGCAAAGTAATTTTTAATATAGTGTTTAGTATTTAAAACATAAAAAAAAGAATAATAAAAGTTTTTAGAGATAAACATGCAATTCCTTGATAAAAACCATAGGATAATATAATTTGTTAAATACCTTTCATTAAAAATTAATAAAATTTAATATGCAAATAACCAATTCTATAATCCAAAAATTCTTTTATAGCCTAATTGGAGGAAACCTCGTGGTATTGATAACAGAGTTCGTCGACGATTCAAGGGTCAATGCTTAATGCCAAATATTGGTTATGGAAGCAACAAAAAAACAAAGCATGTACTGCCTAATGGTTTCAGAAAGGTTGTTGTTCGAAATGTTAAGGTAAAGAATTATTACAATAATATGCAATTCATTTAATATACATCTAATAAATGTAGTCTTAATAAAATAACTTGCATATTTTCAGGAATTAGAAATGCTTATGATGATGAACAGACGATTCTGTGCTGAAATTGGACATGCTGTTTCATCTAAAAATAGAAAAGTCATTGTTGAGAGAGCACAGCAATTGGCAATTCGTGTTACAAATGCTAATGCTCGTGTACGTTCTGAAGAGAATGAATGAGTATAGTGAATAAAAACTTTGTAATATTTGTTTTATGTTAATTTTTAAATTTAAGCGGTCAGAAGGCATGCTTCATTACAATGAAGACTCTAGTCAGGAATCTCGCCAATTATGTTAACTTTATTCATCTTTTTTATTGTATTAAGTAACTTTGTATCAATACTGAAAGTATTTTCTATTATCAATGCAAAACATTTATATCTATCCATCTATCTGGAAATTAAATGTTTCTAAATCAGTTTTCTCATAACTAAAAATTGCTTGTTTTTGTGAAACAAATTAATGCATGGAAAAATCGATATTAGAAAATGTTAAATGAATCATTGATTTCAAAATCATAGCATGATTATCATTAAGAGTCGAGCATTATATTTTAGTGACAAATGAATAGGTGATTGTACGTTAAATTAATGGTTAATTTCTTTTATTGAAGTTGGAAGTAACTCAAATGATAATCTCTGATTATCAGTGTTTAGTAGAGCTTCACTATTTTTTGTTAATTCTAAATAAAAACCTTCTATAAGCTCTTTGCTAAAAAAGCTTGCTTTTTGAAAATGTAATGAGGTTTAGGTATTTTTGTTATGAATTTGGGAAAAATTTTTCTATCTGTTGATACTACTGAATTACAATTGGGAGAGAAGAAAACAAAATCACATTTGAAATTTTTTGATTAATTAGATTATTAAAAGATAACTGGTTTAAAATAGTTTGACAGTACCTTTTTTCGAATTTGTGTAATGGCCAAAAGAATTTTTATCAATGATCAACGTATCCAGCAGTTTCATTGTGACTTAAATAAAACTTGTATGATAATATAAACATATCAGGTGATGGAGTGGTAATTATTCTTCTGGTGAAAATATAAAATAGTCACTATAATCAATCATAAGCATTTAAATTCTATTAACCAACACTGAGATTTAAGAGAATTCATGATTAACAAACAAATTAGCAGAATTGTGAAAATTAAACATTAAAGTGTTAGACGAACTTTGCTGAACAAATAAAATTATACTCGAAATAAAGATGAAATATTAAGAGAAAATAACCCTCATTTAAACTTCAATGATCTCAGATGTGAATAATTTTGAATGTTTTTAAATTTAAACCATGTGTGATGTAACAAAAGGTTCTGTAAAAAATTTCAATTATAAAGATTTAGTGTTGAAATATTCATAAATATTGTATATGTCGGAGAATACAAAGTGTAATAATAGCCAATAAACAGTGTAATAATAGCCAATAAAAAATATATAAATTTATACGTAATATTTCCTGTTAAAACATATATATAAATATGGTGTCATTCTTTCAATATATGGATAATGGAAATAATAGGATATTGTAATTTAACACAAGTTTAGAAAATTTTGTTAAAATGCTGGTGTGGAAAATTGTGCCAAATTTCACCTTTGTTAAAAAAAAGGGACAAATTCACATTTCTGTGCCAAAAAAGATGTTTCCTTTATTTTGATTTAGTAACCCAAAAATAGCCAAGAGGGGGAAAAAAATTCTGGATTTATGGTTTATGTCAACATTTGTAATAGGGCGAAATTTTTAAATCATTCAACTCTATATCGTGGCGCCATCTATTGTCGTTTATAGAAACAAATGATGAACATATGAACTACTAAATATTTCTACAATAACTCTTTGAAATTATTTTATATTTGTAAATTATTCACCACCATGCATAATTTGTTTGAATACCTAAAAGTTGCTGGTTTTTCTTTTTACAATTATATTTTTTTTGTTCTCTTTTTTAATTTGTTTCCAAATTTTAAAATAATTTTTATTCTTAATAATAATTTACAAATTAGCTGACATTTGAAAGAATAAAGCAATTCTTTATTTTCAAAACATTACCCATTATTTACTTATACATAACAAATTGCATAGATATAGTTTTAGATTTAATTTTAAAACTAAAAATACTACTTTTGCTTTTATAAATAGAAATAACTTACAGTAAACAATTTTTTTTTTTTTTTTACTCAATCGAAACTTGTATCATTTGATACTTTTAAATGAATCTAATTTCTTACTGTATTTAAAATTCGTATTTCAACTAAATTATATATTTAATTTTAAAACTAGCATGCTGAAACAGAGGGAAAAATTTAATATATTTTTCTATTAAATTTAATAATCATTTTTATATGAAATCCATTAAAAACATTCGAAAATTATAAGAATAAAGAGAAATTGTTAGTCTATAAAAAATACAAAGTGTATTTATATACATTAAATAAAAAAATACTTTTTAACATTCAATTCTAATTTTCTTATGTATCAATAAATTAGTTTCTTATTGAATTTCGAATATCATACAAAATGATCGAGTTTAATTTGGTACAAATCCGGCAATTTTATTTCACATCAATCATACAATTGGCTAATGTAAAAAATATACTTACTACAAAAATGTAATTTGTCCTGCTATAAAAATCATTTTTGATTTTCTAATCCTTATAATCATTTTTCTAAAGTACTTTAAATTAAACATTTCTTATCAAAATAAAATTGTCTTGTTAATTGACATTTGATTTCGCATTCTGATTTCATTAAATATTAATCTAATTTCAATTATTTTTGTTTGAGAGCAATTATTAAAGTTAAACTAAATACAATGGAAAAGAAATCAGAATGTTCAAGATATATGAACACCTAAAATGATTTTCAACCTAAACATGATTGTACATTTTTTTGTAATATCTTCACAGTTTATTTCCATCTTTTTTTTTTTTAGAACTGCTCTTTGCTGGCAATTTTTCTAACTGGAAATGAATTTCAATATATTCGCAATTTTTATTATAAAACTTATTTTAATATAAATAAAGCATTATTTAATGCTTTTATCATTTAAAAAATTATTGGTAACATTTGATTTAATAAGGAATCCAGATTCAGAGTGAATACCTCTTGGAGGCCACCAATTCATGCATGATACGCCGCTAAATATCCTGGTTTTGTCTTTGCAGTGCTCCTGTCCTAGACCTGCTCTAACGGCTTTAGCTAGACTAAGGACTGGCCACACTAAGAGTTTGACCTTCAATGGAGACGAGAAGACATATATCCTTTGTCATTGTTCGGCCATCGCATCTCCCTCTCATCTCATCGATTGTATTGGTGCCTCTGTGGGAGGCGCTGTTGAATGAGGGGAGACAGTTTACGATCTATTGATGCAGCATGATCTACTGGACTTGGTTTTTAAATCAAGGGGATTCCCATTTGCTGTTGTATGTTATTGTCTAAAACTAACTTTTCATCTTTGTTCAATTTATCAGTCATATTTTAACAGCATTTGGGGCAGTGACCATAATCTCAAAGTTAAGAACCAAATTAGATCTAAAACTATTTAATAATTGCCTTTTTTTTCTATTTGTTTTTATAATATCTTTCACCTGAAAAATAATGAAAAGCATTTCTAGACAAATTTTAATTTGTATGAAAGTGTTGCTGTTTGTGAAACAAAACAAACTTGTTAATTTATATGTGAACTTATTTTGAATTCATTGCTTGCGCTCATTTTACTCTCTTAAAAGTTCATTTTTGAAAAGTGTGAAATTGAGGTAAAATAATGCAATTATTTGATTTATTAATAACATTAAGAATTTTAAAATGTATTATAAAAGTTACAAGTTGAAAATTCAGGAAATTTTTTTTCCAAAAACATGCAATTTGAATTAGTGAAGAATTAGAGGGGCCAAAGAAAATGCAATAGTTGTTGATAAACAATCCAAAAAAAGTTTGAAGGAAAAACTTATAACTTGACAGCGATTTCATAAACGCACATTAAAACTTCGTATTTTCATGAAAATGTTTTTCTTTAATTCAAATGCTTAAATAAAAAAATCATAGGGAAAAAATAGTTAAACAATTTAAAAAACACTCTGCAATTTTTTTTTTTTTTTAATTTTAAAAAGTTGATTAAAATCTTAGGATTTCACAAAATAAAAATATTTAAAATTTAGGACATTGACACTTTTCCTAGAGTTGTCCTATTCCCAAAAACTAACATGCAAACATATTTTTAAGCTCCTTCTCCAAAACACAGCTGAAAACTTTCTTAAGAATTTCAAGGAAAAAATATAACTTATTAAAAAATTAAGTTGATAATTCAGCAGCATTTCAATATATTTACATCATTTTTTTTAAAGTAATATTTCTTTTTAAAAGTTGTTTTTAGCTTTCTCTTGGAATTAATTTTTATGCATTTTTGTATTTACATAAAACAACATAATACAAATAATTCTTATCCAAATGCTTTGAAATCTGATGTATTTATATATGGAATAAACCTTGTTGTAAAATTATCCTAGCTGCATAAAGATTTTTATTTTAGTTGTTAAACATGGAACTTCATGTATATTTTAAAAGAATTTTTTGTTGACAACCCAAAAATAATGTAAAATGTTATTAAAAATAGATACAAAATTTAGAAATTTTAAAAATATTAATTATCATGTTTTATAACATTAATCTTTTAAAAATATTTAATCAAAAAAATCATCTCTGAAGGAGTTTGTATACTTCAAGGAAGTTTTTTTTTTTTTTTTTTTAAAATCTGAACAGTTGAAGGATGCATACAATACAAAAAAAATTGAAATACTTATATAAACTGCAATACATAGTTTATATAAGACTCTTACCTTGATGTGTATAAAACAACATATTAAACAAAAAAAATAAAAAAAATGCATATTTTATTAACAATCAAGGATTTATCAGATTAGTTAATTTTATAAAAAAGAAACAGAAAATTTCAGATTTAAACATAACAAAATATAAAATTTTCTTTTTCATGTACATTTAAAAGGCAGTAAATCAGATGGACTTGTTTTATTTGCTCTAAATAGGGATAAAAGCTACTTTCTATCAGTTAATAAGTAGAATAAGCTTATATGTATATTTACAAATCTGTTCAAGGAAAAGTTGTATATTACTTCAAAACTACAACTCCTAATTTATTTTTTAAATATACAGAATATTACATTCAATATAGAATCATAAATGAAATTTTTATTCAATAATTTAACAACAACATTGCAACAGCTAAATTTATCAAAGAATATTTCCTTAGAAAATAGAAACAATATGAAATGATTTATCACTGCTAAACTTATAGGATAAATTACATTATGTTTAAATAAACTAACAATAATTGAATTTTAAATTTTTTACTACAAATAAATTTCACATCATTTCAAAATAAATTTTTTATTTAAAAAAAATTTTTTTTTTAATCACAATTTCATAAATTATAATTCTTGTTATTTAAATGTACATAAATGCTTCATTCAGCAGGATTTATAATGTATTATCTCTTTTTTTTTTCCTTAAAGTTTCTTTGAAATTCTATGTTGAACAAGATTTTTTAAGTAAAATTCACCTGCAAAAAGAAAATTTTTATCAAAGAATAATTCAAAATGATATCTTGTGATATAGCATTAAAAAGTATTTTATTAAAAAAAATTTTTTTTTTTTTACCTGCTTTATAAGATGACCTTACTAAAGGCCCACTGGCTGTGTAATGGAAACCTAATTGATTCCCATATTCTTCCCAATATTTATATTTTTCTGGTGTTACATATTCTGTAACCTAAACAAAAAATATATATTCATATGGTAAACTAAAAGATAAAAATTAACAGAAGATTCCTTTAAACTATTTGAAAATTTTAAAAATCATTTCTTTTGCAAGATAAGTAAAGAAAGATATTGATGTCAAGAAGAAATTATTTTAAATGTTTTAGCAGCAATAAAAAAAATTACAAATAATATAATTTTGACAGATGGTTATGAAATATTTATTAATTAAGTATTAATATTTATTATATTTTAAATTGTGTATAAATTAAAAATGCCATTGAATGGATAATTTCCTCATTAGTGGTAAAAGTATATTTAATATGATTCTTTTTTAGCCATGGTTTCTCCTTAGCAATATTAATAACTAATTTAAATAATAACTGACTTAAAACGATTTGAATATTTGTTGCACTTTAACAGAAATAAAAGTAAACTAGAATATATACACAAACAAAAACAAAATAATATTATATTATAGTTAATTTGTAAATATAATAATATTTTTATACCAACAATATTTTATGTATTATATTAAATTCCCACTTAAAATATGACAAATTCATCAAAACATTTACGACATTCATTTTCCATTATATTAAAACGAAAATTAGTATTATATTGAACATTTTCAAAAAGCAAAATAATCAAATATTTAAAATTTTCATTACTTTTTTGAATACATAATACTATACAAAAAATTTATTACCTTTAAACGTGTTTTAGTAGGTTGCATGTATTGACCTATTGTCAAGCAATCAACATCAGCAGACCTAAGGTCTGTAAATAAAAAGAGAATATTTAATTTTATTTAATAATTGATTTGTCATTAAAGTCCTTAATATAATAAAATTTATATCAAAAAACAATTAAATAATTTTTAATATTACCTTCCATTGTTGCTTTTATCATATCATCAGTTTCTCCAAAACCAAGCATTATTGATGTTTTAGTTATGTTTTCAGGCCTTACTTTCTTTGCATGCTTAAGAACTTCCAATGACTGGTTATAATTTGCCCTTCTATCTCGAACATGTCTATAATGATTTGAAAAATTAACATTTTTGCCATATCTATTAATATTATAGTTATCATTGAATTTTAAATAATTAATTACTCTCATCTTTATATTTTTTACAGTTGTGATCTAATTTTGAAATATGAACAATATTAAATTGATTTTAGTTCATTTAATATTGTTTTTCACCATAATTAGCTGAAAATTACAACATTATTTAAATGAAATTTGCATCAGAATTTCTAAACTACATTATATTTGACTTCATAAGGTTTATTTTAAAAATAAAATTAATAGAAATCAAAAGCTGATAGTCAAAAGTATATAAGAAGTTTTTAAGCTATGAATTACTATCTATGTTTCTCATCTATTTTACTCAATTTTTAGAATTAATTTTTTCTAAAAGTAATTAAATACACTTTTATTATAAATATGGACTTATAATAAAAGTGCTAAATTAATAATTCAGAAAAAAAAATAATAATTCAGAATCGTATTGTTTGTTCACAGTAAAAAGAATGAAATGTAGTTATTTATTATGAATAAAATATAAAGTAACAGAATTAGTCACCTTAATCAAAGTAATAACAAAAGAAGCAATTATTAATAAAACAAAATACCATTTGCAATAATTCAGAAATCCTTGAAGTAAATTTCAACATTTTATATTCTAAAAGTGAGTGCTGAACTTGAAAACAATAACTTGAAGTGGGTTTATTAGGATAAATAATTCTTAGAAATAAAACAAATATAATCCATTTCTTCTCAATTAAGAAAAACTATAAAATGTTAAATGGTAGTACATTAAATTATGAATGGAATAAATTTTAATGATTTTTTTCTGAATATATATTTATCAAATTATAAACAAATTACTAAATAAATTAAAATAATAAAATGCTTAATTGGAAAAAAGGAAAGTTATGTATTATGATGAAGATAAAAAATATGTTTTTTAACAGCTTTAATTGAAAAGTAAAATTTAACACAGAATAATAAATTATAAGTAAAATGCAATATCTCAAAGTATAAAAACACAGAAATCATTAATTAAAAAACTAATTAAAGCAGTAATGAGGCTAAATTAAACTTACATGCAATGTTATAACAGTTTTGAAATTTTTCACACAGATAAAAATTTTCACAAAGTTTTTATTAACAATCATTTGAATATTCTTAAGATATTTTTAAATAACATCACATTAATTATTAAAAAACACAATTTTATACTATAGAGAAAAACTAACAAACATATCATAAAAATAACTATCAGATATTATTAAAAAGATACCTTTGATATTCTCTCACTGTTTCGATATTATGAGCAAAGACATCAAGACCACAAAAAGCTACTGTTGCAACAGCATCTAAATCGCCAGCAAAATCAGGTGTAAGACATTCAACAAGGATGGATGGCTTTCTGTAAATTTTAAAGAAAAATTATTATTTTGGGTGATTATTAAAATTATTATCATTTTTTTTTTTTTTTTTTTTGGTTTTTGCTATTCTTTTGTTTAAAAATAAATAAAAACCTTAAAAAATTGTATTTAATATGATTAAAATATAATTTTTTCAGATATGTCATTGAAAATATTTATTTATTTTTTTGAGAAATGCAAAAATAAAATGCAAAGAATAATTGAATCTAAAATTAAAAACATAATTAGTCACTATAATTAGTATCAAAATTGTATTAACACAAAGTAAAAAGATTACACATTAAATTGTAATTATATACCAAAGTTTATTAAAAATAAAAATCTGTAGTACTAATTCAATTTTTTTTTCTTTGTTGCCCATACAATTCTTTATAATTTAGTATAATAATATCTATTTTCAAATTCGAGTATTAAGCTGCATATAAAAATTAAATTCATGTATAATATTAGATCTATATTTAAAATTTCATAATTCATTTCAATTTTAAATTGATTTTATTTATGGAGTATCATATGAAAATATTATTTGCTTTACTTTCCTACAATATACTCACAAGAACTAAAAATTTTCAGCTATGTTATTATTGAACCTTTTATTAAAAAGGAATTTGATTAAAATTAACTTGTAAAAATTAGAAACTTAATTTACTTGTAATCTTGAACAGCTAGATTGTAAAAATGACTCTTAACAGACATTTAATTTTGCAATAACTAAAATTAAAATTAATTAAATAATTTTAGATTGCCTTAAAATAAAAAGCATTATGATAAGGAAAACATTATGTAATATTAACATGATTAAATGATTTGATTAATTATGGTTTCAACAAAAATAAACTACATTAATTAAAAAATTCTATATTAATTTTATTTTTGAAACTTACTTTGGTTTAAAATTAATCATTTGTTTTTTTATAACACATCTGTTTTGAAAATTATTCACAAAGTTTACCTATATTGTAGGTTGACATTAAAAAATTTAGCAACTTCCATACATGAGGAGTACAGGCTTTTCAAAAAATGTCTTTTAAAAAATGCTTTTTAAAGTTATATATGATGTTTAAGTTTAATAGAAAATGACTATTTTGCTACTACTACTACATTTATTTAAATGTTGTATATATTGAACACACATGTACAGTTCTAAAAAAAAAAAAAAAAAAAGAGTTGATAAAAAAAAATGAAATGTTAATATTGTCGATTAAATAGAACAATTTTACAAAATTTTAGCTCAACAGTGTAATTTATGATGTTGTACATAAATTCTTTTCTTTGTTGAATCAGTAATGGGACTATACAGCAGCAGCAAATGAAATATAAAATGAAAAGGAAGGAGCAAAATATCAATCAGCACGTGCAAGGTTTGGTTTGTCGCTCTATGGTTATTTTGCGCACACTTTGGGTTAATTAGGCTAGGACCTACAGTTTAACAAGGATTCCAAACCACTAACAACCATCCATACCACAGCCAGGATTCGAACCTGAAGATTGTTTTGCCAAAGGCCAGAGTGCTAGCCAATTAGCCATCAGATTGCATCAGCATGTGCGAGACACAATAACTGATTCTGGAGTACAGTGTCATCAAAACACAAACAATATCACCAGAAAACAGAGGCATACCAACGAGAAATGAGCTCTAAAATCTAAAAGGAACTGAATCAACCATCACATGTTTGACTGTCAATCTATACTTTATTATTTGTTTTAATGATATTTACAACTATTTATAAATTTTTCATAAGAATGTAACCAAATATTCATAAAAGAACTGTAATCATTAAAATAATAATCTACCTCTTCTTTAATTCAATCACAGTATTTGCAATATGACTGGCTCCCCCATCAGAAATATCTATTAATGGAAAAAAAAAAAAATTAATTCTTGTAATAAAATAAGAAAAAATAAATGGTATATATCTAATTAGAATTCAAAAAATTATTCTAATTGCTTCTTGATATAATAATTATAAAATAAGAAAGACACATCAATATATTTTTTGTCAATTTTATAACAAAGCAAATAATAATTTAAATATTTAGAGGTTACAAATTAACTTATAAACAAATGACACTTGGACATTGACAGGTTTGTTAAAGTATATTGATAGGCTATTTGATACTCAAAAATTAAGCTGTTTAATACATGAATTAATTGTTCAAGTACATAACTAAATTAATTTCTTAATTTAAGTCATATATACTTTTATATTTATGAATATACAGTTTGGTGTATGTAACTATCATTCTAAACAGAAACAATGATGTGACTAGCATATAAAATATGTATTGCATTATGGAAATATACAATATTGTTTTGCATGTTTATTAAGAGGTGTAAATAATAGATTTTCTTTTGAACTTATAAATTATCATAATATAATTTTACAGTAATTTTTTTATTTAATGAAAAAGTCAATGTGGTTTTTTTTTTTTTTTGTAAAAAAAGTAATCTTTATACAACTATAAAGTACTTACAATATTTTATTTAATTATTAAATGTTGGTTTAAAAGAAAATATAGATTAGAAGGGTTTTTTTAAAGAGAAATTAAGGTATCAATGATAAAGTTAATGAGCATATATATATTCTAAGAATTATATAACAGAAATTGATTACTTTTATAAGATGTTTTTTTTAAAACTAGAATAAATTTTCCCCCATCATATAAATATTGATCAATTGCAATTTTTAATAACATTCAAGAAAAATTAATTTAAAATTAAATAGGGGAAAAAATCTAATTTTTAGTTTAGCTGAAATAACCATATTATATTTTTAGATAAAATATATTGATTTTTAAATATGTAATATACATATGTGTGTTTTAAGTACAGTTAGTTTAGTTGTTTTGTTTATTTATTAAAAACAAGAATATTTTACTGGTATATACAAACAATGTGTATATATATATATATATATATATATATATATATATATATATATATATACAAACCATCTCTATCAACAGATGTTAGAACAACATAATCCAAATTCCAATCTGCTATAGCTTGAGCAGTATTTATTGGTTCATTAGGATCAGGAGGTGGAGGAGCATTAGATGTCTTCACTGAACAGAAACGACAATTCCGTGTACAAGTATCACCTAATAACTTTTAAAAAAATTTAAGTTAAATTTAAATCATGCTAATTTAGTTCTGCATAAATTTTTATCATTAGTTAGAAAAAATACATATCTAATTAAAGCTATTTACCAAATCACTGTATAGAAAATAAAAAACTTTTAATAGTAACAATAGAGATAATGTGTGGAAATTTTTTTTAATTATATAAAATATTGTTTAACTAATTGAAAATTAACTCTGAAGCCTTGCATAATCTCTCAATATTAAATAACAAGAAGGTCAATAATTATGATTTAAAACCCGGCAAAAGTGTTTTTTGATTATTAATATTAAAAAAAATAATAAGTAAAATCAAATTTGATTTAGTTTGTTTGTTAAGAGAAAAATTACAATTGTTAATTACAGAAATAATATTAAAAAAATCCATACCAAGTTTATTTACAAATGAGAAAACAAAATATAATTTTTTTCTCAAACATAACAATATATAAAATTCAAAATTAATTTATAACATTTAATAAAATTAATTTTTTTTTTTATTTAATTTATTTTTACAGAACTAATGAAGACAACAATTAATATTTTCAAATTGCTGGATTACTTCAAATATAATTATAAATGTTAATTGTGTTGGCAAACTTCAAAAGTCTCAATAAAAAAAAAAATTTAATTTCATATAAAGAATTTTACTTTATTTATAAATTAAAAAACAACTTAATTCAAAATGTAAAAAATAATTACAATATCAATTGCACACTTAACATATAAAACAAACTTAAGTTCCTTATTTAAGATACCAAATATTCAGAAAAAATTTTAATTCTACAATTTCAAACAAGAAAGCATAATAAATTTTTCTCTACATTTCATAGGAATAAAAAATTCAAAATACTAAATACAAAGAGATCATCTATTTATATTTGTTTAACAAGCAAAAATTATGTAATGTTCCTGCTAAAATATGCACCATTATAGTCGCAGTTGCTGTTCCAAATTCTCCACCACCCCAACATTCTCCAATATTAGGACATCGAGCTTCTTCACATACCTTCAAAATTTTTAATTATTATTTACAAGGATATTTTAACTATTGAATGATGTAAGCATAATATAATAATAATTACAGAAAATTTCTTTCTTTTAGGTCTAATTCAATGCATCATCCAATAGTGTAAAGAAAATAAAATGATTTAATAATATTAGACTCATAAATAAGGATGATATTGGTAAAATGGTTTAACAAAATTTCAGTCAACATAGTTAATAATTATTCAGTAGCTTTTCTTAAAATAAAAATTAATATATATTATGAAATAATTACTAATCATCAATGTTGAATTTCAATTAAAAATGTAAAATATGAATATTTGTCATGTCTCAAAAATATGAACAAAGTTAAAAAGCCTTAAAAAAAAAAATGTAATAAAATAGTGCAAGCTACTTAATTCAATTCTAATTTTTACTAAAATGCAACATGAAATTATTCCTTAAATTAACTATTTATTCAATAATTAACAAGTATCCAACTTTCATTTAAATGCCATAAAACAGATATAGGCGACCAGCGACTTTTGCACATTTTTAAAAATTCAACTTTATGAAAAACATTGCCAAAAAAGGGAGTATAAAAAAGATTTAGTTATCAGACTTTCCTTTTTTACGTCAGTTTATTTAGAATTGAGAAGCGTCATTCAAGAAATAATGAAATATACTTCATTTTTTCCTCTACTTTGTTTGGAATATACTACTGTTGTTCCCATAAAGTATACAAGAAAGAGGTCAAAACAGCTTCAATCTTGTATTAAAAAGTGTGTCAATGCATTTTGCTAATTTATTTGTTTATGTTTAAATATTTTGACCTTATAAATTCATAAATTCTCAGAATCAATATTAATTCCAAAAATGATTTGTTCTTTTCTTTTTATTTGTTTCAGTAAATAATCCTTATACTTTTAAAAAGACTAGCTTAAAAAAATATACCAATAAATAAGACTAGTACATTTTTATTATCTTAATCAATAATTTTACTTACTGTATGTAAATTTAAACTTCTAAGAGTATCCTTTAATTTGTGATAATTTTCACCAATAGGAATTTTAGTTTTTAACCAAGGTGGTAACCTTAAGCGACTGTAATGATAAAAGTATTTATTTAAAATACATTTATAACAATAGTTTGAGAAAATAACTGTTGTAATTAACTTGCTTTATATAAAACTTTTTTTTTTTTAAATCTATATATATAATTCAAAATTTTAATTAATACTTAACAAATTAAAAATCAGTTTTGAGAAATATTATTTTTTTGCTTAAATTACAACTGTTAGGTAAAATAAATGAGACTGCAAATGTTTTATTTTATGAGTATTCATGGTAAATAATTTTACAAAATAAGTACTATTCTATAATATTTAATATAATAAATTTCAAAATTAATAAATTTTATTAATTAATAAATTAAATAAAATAAATTTCATTATTATTTATGAGTTTACTTTGTCTATTAATAATATCTTTTTTCATAAATAAGAAGAGCCGTATAAACTATTTGTTAAATACATTGTATTTTTATACTAATGTGATATAAAATTAAAAATAAATTTTATATAATTAAATTACACACATAAATTATAACTAAACCCGTCATATTTTAAGGAGTATATATTTTTACAGTAAATTGTTTTTACTTAATTTATACTTTAATAATAAGTCAAATATTATGAAGTTTTAATATTTGATTTATGACATATCTTCACATTTGAGGAGAAATATTGGTAAATTATATAATATTAAAAATCACTTTATAAGAATTTCTAATATTTTTTTTTAATATGAAAGAGTAGTTATAAAATCATTTAAACCTTCTAAATTAGAAATAAATAAAGTAATGCAATAATTGAAATAATAAAAAATGTTTTTGACAAATATCTTAAAATTCATAGTTTACTAAAAGAAAATTAATGATATTCTAACCTCTTTCTGTCATTAACATCACGCACAAGTTCTCCCTTATAATCTGCACTGGTAGAACCTCTGGGTACAACACCAGCTATGAAATCTTGTAGATCAGGTCCTGAATCAAACTTTTTTGAAGAACTCTTACGAAATATGGATAAAAAGTATTTTTGGTATTCAATTTTAGACCCATTCTGGGAGAAAAAAATTCTTAATACATAATCAACATTTTTACAATAACAAAGCAAATTCAATCAATCATAATTAAATCTATAAACTGTAAAGTTAATAGTATTCTTACAGTACAAATTTTATCCTAAGGAAGAAAAGTTTTAATATTAATTTTCTTTTGATCTAAAATAAACTAAATTTTAGAATTCTCAAGACATAATAAAATTTTACACTAAATGGAATCAACTACAATTTTTAAAAATTACATAACTGAAATTATTTTTCTGTATATGTAAAATTTTAAAACCATTAAAAATTAATCACCCTTATGTTTGATAATATTTTAATGAAATTCATTATTTAATTTTTTTTTTATTTGTGTATGAAATACATCCTTAAAAAAAACTATTATACGTTTTGGAGAAATAATGTTCAGAAAATTCTGCAATGAACAATTAACAAAGAGTTCCAAAAAATTATTTGAAATAAATTTCTTAAAAATAATTTACAATTCAAAATAATACAATTATTTGGTATATTAAAAAACTAAATCTATTGTGTCTTAAATAATGGTATGTAATGGGGTTTCACAAATTCAAAATTAATCAAGACATCAAAACAAACATTTCCATAATTTTTTTAACACTATAAAATAATTTTAATAAGTTAAATAATTAAAACGACATGCATAATCATTGAAGATTTATCCTGACAAAAACTTATAGTAAAAGAAAAATTTCATTTAATTAATTTTTTAAAATATTTCACAAATTACCCAATAACTACATGGCATATTTACTGACAGACAATGTTTTATCTTAAATTTAAATAAATAAAATGACTATAGCAAATTAGTCCTATTTATAGTTAAATAAATATCAATTTCACAATTAATAATTACTTACTGTTAACTTACTATAACTCAGCGAATAAAACCTATTAAAATTAGCAATACAGCTTCTAATACTTTGTTTACCTATTCCCTTCCGTATTATTGCAAACCGTGCACTGCAACCCGCCATTTCTAATGAGAACAGCGCCATCTGGTGGACAGTTTGATTCTCAACTACAAATATGATAAAAAGAGAAGGGGTCAGTTAAGAAATGGATGAGGGCAGGAAAAAGCAGGTTTGTTAACGTCATCGTGTTTGACATGACAGACACATTCATTCTAATATTTGACTATTTAGAACTGAAATAGAAAATGTATTAAAGTTGGAGCAATTTATAGGTAAGTCGAATCTTTTCGCTTTACTAACTCCATTAATAAGCTAACTGGAAATGTTATTTCACTGCTAAGCCTGAATCTATGCAAGGAAGCACTATACGCAGGGTTTGAGTAACCGTTATTGCGACAAGCATTCTTTTTTTCTAGGCCTCGAATCTGGAATTACGCATGGAACATTAAAAAAATTAAGCAATTGTTATTGTTTTTAAAAAATTAAAAAAAATTATTATTATATTATTTGAAGAAAAATTTAATTTTAATATCAGTGAAATATTTCCCGAAAGTAAGAAAAAAAGAAGGATTTTTGAAAAAATATAATCAGAAGTATTTTTTAATAAATAATACTTAAAAAAATACTGAACGTTTGTTATTTTTTATATGGAATGCTTTCTCCCTCTCAATTCAGTGATGAAGTATGAATTTTAATGATTGGAAAATTATTATAATAAAAATTACTAAACGTACTATTTCTAAATAGATTTAAATTATAAATGTAATAAAACTTATTCCGTTTTTCTAAAAAATTCTTAATTTAGAAATTTTATAAAATTTGAAGATACTTTACTTCTTACTCTTTGAAAAAGGATTTCAAACGTAATAATTAAAAAATATTACTTTTTTATTCTTTTATCACTATTAACATTATAATAATATATTGGTTTTAATATTTTGCACATGAACAAATGAAAAATTTAATTAGAATTTTAATCTTCAATCTCAATTTTGAATTTTTATGACGAATAAATAATAACCACTTGATCATTTATAGCCAATATACAACCAATTTTAATAAACTTGATTTATAGAATAAGGTTATGTTTTCGTATAAAAAAAAATTCCACAAATATTTCGATTGGAAAAAAAAAAGAATGCTTGGCATGTATTCTTGTCATATATATGATCGTATTTTTTATTAATTTATATTTCCAAGAATTTTTCTGTTTTTAAGAAATAAATGCTAATAGTAAATGAAAATGTTAAAAAACTTTTTATTCAGTTTTTGTTCCTTTTATATTAATTATTAAAATATAACAATTTTATTAGTCAGCTCTTTTCTGAAAAATTATAAATATAAAGGACAATTTTCAGAAGCGAAAATGAATAAATAAATAAATTTAAAATGTTACACAAACTTAATATTTCATTTTAAAGGAACAGTATTTTAAGTAAAATTATTTTAAATGCCCATATTAATTATAAAAAATAAAATATTTATTGGGTAATCAATTAGAAAAAAACTCTGTTAAAGGTATTAACAACAAAAGAAATATTAACTCGAAATTAAAATAGTCAGTAAAATATCTCAGTTTTGAATTGAGCTTTAAATTAAAAATATATACTTTCTCTATTGTTTAATATTTCAGACTAAATTTTTTTTTTTTTTAAACCGAAGAATAAAATAGTATTGGATTTATTTTTATTAAGCCTCATATTAATTCTTATTTTTATTAATTAATTTGATGCCAAAAGGAATTGTGATTATCTCTAAATCTTGTAAATATATATAGATGACATACTTACATTTAATTTTTCTATTAATTTTAAAAAATGGCGTTTATAATTACAATTTCCTAAAAATTTCTAGTTGCTATTTTTTTTTATGGTATGTAATAAACTTTGTTTTTAAATATTATTCCTTATTCTTTTGACTCATCTTTAAAGCGTAATGAATCTATAATTAATCAGTACTTGTTCACACCTATACTTTTTTTTTCTCGCCATTATTATTCTACTTGCTCTAAAATTACAAAAAAGACTAATATATAGTTTCAAAATCCTATATGAATCATAATTTAAGCATAAAAATATAAAATTATTCTTCAAAAGCTAAATTTTATAAGGAGAAATGTTTTCGTACGTAATCTTTGATTTATAAATGTTTAATTATATTGTGACAAAAATTTTAACATCATAATTTTGTTTTATACCATTTTTACAAAAATTCATATATATATTTTTGAAAAAATCGCATAAAATTCATTGCAGTTTTTGCAATTCAATTTTTATTTTCATGTAGAAAAATCTGCTGAACACACAATAGCAATCTTTGTATATCAGTAATTATTTATTACATGTCTAAAATTCAGCATGTTTGATTGTACGATAATTGACTTTTACCGTAAAAAACCTCCAAATCATTTCAACCTCACAAAAATTTTTAATATCAAGTCAATTATCTTTTTTTTTTTGTATGACCATGTAGTATAACACTCATGTATTAATATATCTGGGGAAAAGGATTGGTATTAAATAATAAATGGTTTTCCCTTTTTAATTTATTAATTTTAAAACTTGCACTTTAAACTTAACGTTTAAAAACTTTAACATCATAACTTCATTTTTACATAATTTTACATAAGAAATTTATATTTTTTTATTTTTGTAAAAATAAAAATGAAATTATTGCAGTTTAATAATTCAATTTTATTTTTCATGTAGAAAAATCTGTTGAACACACAATAGCAATCTTTGTAGGTCAGTAATTATTAATTACGTTATCAAATATGCATAACAGTCCTAAAATCCGCATGTTTGATTGTATGATAATTGATTTTACCGTGAAAACCCCACCAAAATCATTTTCAACCTCACAAAAATTTTCATATAGCAAGTCAGTCATTTTTTCTTTTGTTTAACCATGTAGTATAACACTCCACATATTAATATATCTGGAAAGGATTGGAAAAAATAATAAAATTTTCCCTTTCTAACTCTAGAAAGGGAAAAATAAAGGATTAGGAAAGTTAATGATTTGTTAAAAAGCAGAAAAATATCAGAAAGTGTGTGTAATAGGAAAACTAAGAAATAAAAGGAAACACAAATAGGATTTTGCTCGAAATACAAATAAGAATTTTTTAAGATTTAAATATTGATTTTAATTAGTGTTGAACACACAATAGCAATCATTGTAGGTCAGTAATTATTAATTACATTATCAAATATGTATGAGAGTCCTAAAAAATCAGCATGTGCTGACTGTACGATAATTGACTTTTACCGTAAAATCCACTTCAAAATCACTTCATTTCCAATCATTTTCCAATCATTTCATGACTAGTCAATCATGTAATATAACAATTCATATATTAATATATCTGGGGGGGAAAGGATTGGAAATAAATAATAAACGGTTTTCCTTTCTAACGATAGAAAGGGAAAAAAAGAGATTAGGAAAGTTAATGATTTGTTAAAAGTAGGGAAAAATATCAGAAAGTGTGTGTAACGAAAACTAAGAAATAAAAAGAAAATCACAGATAGCACTTTCCCCGAAATACAAATAAGAATTTTTTAAAGAATTTAAATATTGATTTTAATTGACGTACAAAAAATCAATCCATGAAATATGAAAGTTAAATGCTAAAATCAACATCAATTTTCAATGAATCTAAAAGATGCATTCCAGCTCTTGTATATATGTTAAATAACCTTGAAATTTTATGACTGAAATTTTAAATGGCATTCTAATTGATATCCGTATGTTATTCATCTAGAGCATTTTACATGAAAAATAATGTTTGAAGTTATTTGCATTAAAGAAGTTACAGAAATTACTTCTCGAAAATTCAACTTGGGTGATATCGCTCTTTAGGTTTTGAATATTGAATAAAAAGAAGAATAAGGAATAATTATGAAGAAATGTCCTTGAATTATCCTTGCCACTTGAAATATTTTGAAATAATTAAAGCTGTTTTTAGTCTGACATCTTTTCAACTACTACTTTTGAGAAAACTGTCTACAGCACTTTCTAAAATTTAAAAAAATGCAGAAAAAAAATTTACTACCACAAAAATACCATTTAAGTCTTGATGCATTTTGCTATCGTTATTTAAAAATCTCAAAATCTCGATCTTTTTTTTTTAAGTGTTAATCCATTGTTTCTGTTATATTAAATCTGAAATCCGAAAATATTGACTATTTAATTGATAAAATAATTTAGTATCATCCACAGAGTTTAGTTATGAAATATAGGATATTGTCTCTATATAAGAAAAACCTCTTTTAATTTCTTTAAATTTTCATAAATAATTTTAAAAGCGATTTTTTTAACTATTTGAGCAGAATAGTTATTATTTTTTAATGAGGTATTAAAAAATATTCGTACTTCTTAGATATATGAATGATCGTAGAAGTAAATGAAGTACGTAAGATTTATGATGCAGAAATATCAATCCTCTCGTAATTAACTTTAAATAAGTGATGAGAAAATGTCACATATATCGGAAAATATAATTTTATTTGAAGATTATACAATAAAAAGTAACATAAATAATTACATCTAACAGTTTTTTTCCATTGAAGCAGTTGCAAGAATATTAAGGCTCAAAAATTTCAAAAGGTGGTCAACATTGATAGGCTTCTTAGAAAGTAATAATGGATAATTGAGCAACTAACTACTATTATTTTATCTTGAAAAGTATCTTATTTCAAAATATGATATTTAAAAAATGATCTGCAATAGATAAAGATAAAGCAAAGTTAAAAATCTTAATAATGAAATGTAATTTCTACTGTAATAATATCTCACTGCTCACAAAAAATAAAAATACATTAGAAAATATATCAAACCCCAGAGC
>BPLR01017911.1:0-60462 GCA_021605095.1 Caerostris extrusa | reverse complement strand
AATAAATTGATTCTTATGATTGGTTTTGATGGGATTAATCTAAATTTTTATTTCTAATTAGTTATTTTGTTATTCATAACAATAATTTCGCTGTATTCCATACTTTTAACATATGATAAAAACTGCAAAGAAATCAACGAATGAAAAATTTATATTTCAAAAAAATTACGCAGAAGTTATTGATAAATATTGTGATATTTTAAATTATTAAGGAATTTCTTACAGCTTTTAAATTCCTAAATTGGTTCAGTGAAACTTTTAAAAATTACTATGCGTAACTAGCTTTTAGAAAATCTCCCCTTATTAAAAGAAATTACATTTTGGAAAAATGATTTCAAGTTATTTTGTAGCAAATTTTAAACAGAAAATCATCCAAGAAATTCTTTTGAAGATGATACCTAAAGCAAAAGAAATTTAATCCAAGATGTTTTCAACTTATACCACGTACAATCTATAGTATAGCAAGTAATAACTATTCTGTTATTTATAAAGTTATCTTAATACCAAAACAAAATTACTCCGAATTCCAAAAGATATTGTTATTGGAATTCTTCACTTCTAATAATAAAAAAATGTTATATATAAAGATTGGTATATTTGTCAGCATTATTGTCATTGAAAAGAATAGATTTTATTTTTAGAATTGAAGCGAAATTTATTTTACATTTTCGTTTATTGACATGCTTCTTGCTATTTATATTTGGGAATCTCGTCTATGTATACAATTCTATTTAAAACGTAATTTGATTTCAAAATTTTTACTTAGTACTAGAAAATAATATAATATGTAATATACATAACACAAGAAAATATAATATATTAAATTTAGAGGAGTTTTTATTAAAAAAAATCATTGTAAGAATAAAATTTGATATTTTAAAAAAACTGTTTAAAATTTTAATATTTTTCATGAGAAATTAGAGGATATAAAAACACTTTCTAATCATTTTTATTCATGTATCTCATCCTTCTTTGAAGTATGGTATTCAAAAATAAGCCTTTAATTATCAATAAATGAAGTCCTTTGCTTTCTATGTTCAAGTTTTTGTAAATATTTCACTCATATTTTCACTTTTTTTCAATTCATTCTATTGCAGAAAATGTGTATTTTTTGCAATTTTAAGTGATTCTTTGAAGGGGAAAGAATATCAGAAACTTTAAAGCTATTAGCGTTACATTTACATTGAAAAGATTGAATTAATTTATTTCTTTATTTCTTAAAACATATTTATCATTCTTATTTTCATATTAATTTATATAATTACTGTAAAGGAATTTAATAAATTATTTAAAAGAAATATAATGTACCTTTTGTATTAGGAATTGTCTAAAAGGAGTCATTATTTTATTATTCTCAGTAAAGGCAGTCAAAAATTATTTTTAAAAATGTCACAAAATTTGTATTAATAAATTTTTATAAATTAAACTATATTCTTGCGTTTTGATTTTCTGTGTTTTGAGATAATTAATTTATTAGTAAAAAGTTAATATTTTAAGATACGTTTTACATGTTAATATAAATAAAATTAGAATTAAATGTTTCCAAACAATTATAATTATATAGTCATATATATTTACCTTTTTATTAACATAAAAACCCTTTTTTCTTGTATAATGATAATATTAGAAGTATTAAAACTTTTTAATTAAGTAAATTAAAAGAATTAATCAATTTTTTTAAATGATTTACAAATATTATTAATAAACTTATAATTAGGCAGAAAGTAAACGACTGTTTATCAAAAATCTTTCTTATAACACTTATTATAAGTAATACCTGCTTCATGATATTTAAATAGCCACAGAAATGTTAGTGTGATAAAGTAGCATAATCATTAGTCCTTAACTAGAGGCTTGTATGAAAGGCTTGTTTAAATTTACATTAAAAATGCAAAATATTTTTAAAATATTAAAAAAAAAAACGATAAGACCTTATTGAACTTTACTTGTTTAGTTGGGGCAATTATTTAATAATAATTTTTAAAAAGAATTTATAAATGACCCATTATAACTGATCAAGTTACCATATGGATAACAGTGTGATTTTGTATAAAGATTTTAACCAAAATAAAAGATTGTGACTTATGTTGAATTAATGTTACTCAAAGGAGCAAAAAAGTTTATACAACATAAAAATTAGATATGTTAGCTATTTTATGCATTACATGATTCGAGCTCATATCGGTGTAAACAGACTGGCGTCTACTTTAGTACTGAATGAATAGTATGAATAGAAGGAATTTAGTATGAATTTATTTTCTAATATTTCTTTGGCAAATAATTGCTCAAGATTTAGAATCTATTAGTACTAAATTTTTTCAATCTTTATTTTGATTAGAGTAATTTGCATTTTAGCATTGTGCAACCAATACATCAAATTATTGGTGTTTCGCTTAAAATAAGAACCATCTACTGTGGATATTCATTTAAAAACCTTTTAATTCTATTAGAAACAGCAATAATTGTGGTAGTCGCAGTAAAAATAAGCCCGTGTATCAACAACTATACCTATAATTATAAGTAATAAGCCCAAACCATAAAACCTTTTTACCTCCAATTCCAAACTGTAGTATAAACACTCCTGAATTTCCAAAAGAAATTTTAAATTTCCAAATTATCCCTAAATTTCCCTTCTTCGGTTTCTAATGGCAGCTCTGATAATAAGAGCATTTGCCAATATTAAACCCAGATAAAATATAAAAAATATACTTAGGTTAACCAAAAATCAAAGTAATTGTTGAAATAAAATAGAATGCCCGCCACCAGAGAAAAGAAGTATTGGGTAATTTCGTTGATCAGTTAATAATAATATATTAAATTATTAAAATATAATAAATTATTAATATACCTCCCAAGACAAAATAAAGATGATAATAATAACACAGTAGTAATTAAAACTGATCATATAAATAGTGGAACCTTTCTACAGTTATAAAATAAAATTAATAACTTCTATGCAACTGAAGAAGCCCCTGCCAAATGCAAAAAAAAAGTTGCAAAATCTACTGACTTTCCTTTGCAAAAAAGCTAAAGGGAGATGGACTGTTCACCCAGCAGCCATCCCTATTTTTATTGCAGAAGTAAACAATAATAATAAATAATCAAAATCTCAAATTATTTTTCGATGAAACCTATAACGGAAGCATTAATATGAAGAAGCATTCCAAATCTTTCAATCAAAATAAGCACTATCGTAAAAAATCATTACAAAAGCATGAACAGTTACAATTAGCGCTATAAAATTGATGATAAAAGTGTTCCAGATTAACCCGAACCCACTGAATACCTTACATAAAAAGAAAACCCTATTTTTTTATTTGGCTGCTAAGCACTAATATTCATAAAAATAACTTTTGCGAAACATCGTAATTGCTATAAAAACAACTTTTGCGAAATATCATTGTTGCTATAAAAACAACTTTTGCGAAACGTAGATATTGTTACATAGAAAAATTACAGATCATATATATAATGTCTCACTTTATTAATGTACTCTAGCAACCCAAATTAGACTGTTAATATATATTAAATCCATTGCATGCACTAAAATTTAGTTTTTATTTAGCTGAAGAATAACCAATTAGAATTTAGTGATTCCTGGATACGCGAACAACGAAAATTAAAATTTTGCAAATAAAATTTAACCTATAAATGTTACTGTTTTAAAAGTTATAACAAATATAATCAGTTAATCAAATTTCCCTGCTTTATGATAGAAAGATTTAGAAATTAATACGAAAAGGTGAAAAATTGAAATTTTTTTTAGTTCATTTAAAGAAATTTTTGTTTTTAGTTTTGCCAATTTGGCTTATTTAAAAAAAATTAAAAAATTTGATTATTAAAATTTTCTAAAAATCAAATAATAACTATTTTATTAATTAATATTTTATACAATGATTCATGAAAAATAATTCTTACACTGATTACTATTTTATTCAATGATTCTGAAGAAATTATGCAATTATCATTATTATGCTTATTCATCAACTTTCATATAAAAATTATTTTCATTCGATAAAAGGAAACAGAACTACCGAAATTAAAATAATTATGCTTCTAATATTATTCATATTATACTGTAGTTATCATTCATATTTAGTTTTTAATGTTCCTTAAATTTAGAAAGGTTTGATAGATGTAACGCTATGAAACAAACATCGAAATAATTCACATAAATAGTATCAATTTTATTAAATAATAAGAACTGCTCGTAATTAGCAATAAACGGAACAGCACTCACCATAACTCATATATTCCTTTTTAATATTTCCCATTATCCCTCTATTAATTGAAATGTGTTTCGTTTGAAGAATTATTGATTGTTACTTGACTAATATTATTACAAATAATTGTGATATATTTCCAAAGACATCATTTACTGACATTATATCCCTAATGAATAGATTAAAATATTCTTAGTTAATAAACCGAATGCATTGCTATATATATTGTTGAGTATTTATTTGTATTAATATAAGTTAAATATTCGTAGGTTGTTTTAGATGTTATATTGCAGGTGAAGTTTTGTTTCTTTATGAAATGATTTATTCCTCTTAGGATATCATTGTTTTGCTTTGCTTGCTCTCATAATTTTTACCAGGGAATCAAAGTATATGAATACATTCACTTTTATTTGAAATTATAAAATTCAAATATGTTACTTTTTTCTGTGTGAACTAGGAATGATACAACACCACTTCTAATACTGAATGCAAAACATTCATTAAAAGTTATGGTTGTTAAAGTATTAATAAATGCTTTTGTCCTGCTTTGTTTCAATAAACATTAAAAATAAATGTCATTTTTTAGAGAAAATGTTTTGATTAAAAAAAGTAATTTTCTTTGTGTAATAGCGAATATTGACGTCTTACATCTTTTAAAGTGTCCTTGCTGTTCGGAGGCCATCATTTTTGGTTTGATCATCCTTACAACGTAGATTGTTTAGTCAATTAGTCCTTCCACAAGTAACGCTGTGTACTAATCTTATTCAAACCATCATATGTAGCTTGCAAGCAGAGTATTGTGATTGCGCTAGAAATCATTAGCATAAATTTCTCTGCATTCGGAACGTTGATTTGTCTGTTAGGTGAAGGAACGGCTTATTGCTAATGATGATAACACAGTAATGATACGATGGTATCATCATTTAGGCTAAGATATTGCTTCTCATGTAAATGTCGAAACCGAGAGTATAGAATCATTTGCAATGCTACTCTGATTTTACTTCGGCAATTATTTTTAAGTTTTTACCCATTCATCAAGATCATCTTGTTTTAATTATTTTTTATAATGATTGATGTTATTTACGTCGTTTCACTCACTAAAAATTCTGGATTTAAAAAAAAAAATGCTTTTCGAAGATTAAAAATAGCATTTCAATACAAAATTGCATTTTCTCCATTTGTGTACAATTAAGTCATAACTTAACTTGATAAAAAATTATTAAGATGTTTTTGGTTTAATTGATTCTTACAATTTGTTTAAATTTTTAAAAATTGGGATATATATATGGACATTTCTTCACATTACGTGAATTTACATGTTTTTTTTTTATTCTAATTGCATGTTTTTTTTGATGAAAAAAAGTATCTAAACATGTATTAAAAATTATTTCTGAAAAAACATGGAAAATTTAAAAATATTTTCAATAACTTAACGACTGTTTGAAAAACATTTATCAAACATTCATATTAACTCACATGTATTGCACGATCCTATTGTTGTATTAATACAATTGCAACTATGTTTCTTTTAGATTATTTCTTCATATCTTCATATAATATTTCCTGCAGACATTATCGAAACAAATTGGTTTAAATGGGGTTATTTACTTATCATCTAAGTTTCGTAAAAGAAATGTTCCTTTCTTCTTATTGCATTCGTCTAACCATTATACTATTCGAATTGTATGTAATTCCGATTACATTAGCGATATGTTGTGTTTGTCATTGAGATAGATCGTAAAATAATTTAATTAAGGAACTAGGGCGCTGTTGAAATAATTGATGATTACAGTATTGAGCATTACCCTCTTAAAACTCATCCCAATAGATAAACAACTCAGCGGGGTACTATTTGAAGCGGTTTTGGTGATAGAAAAGTTTTCAGGGCGGCCTCATAGAATCGCTGTTTATGTAATCAGTTTGGTGTGTATAAAAATAAACATTGCATCCAGAAATTGGTGCATAAAGACGAAAGGAAACCGTGGCATAACTGCCTATTGGGGCAAAGGAATCCTTTGTTTGTGTCTGATTGTCGCTCATCGCAGTGAGAAGCTCACAGCTCAAGCGATGGATTTTCACATGACATGGCTACTGCAACAGCTGCGGCGTATCTGGGAATGCTCACGGGACAGTTACTGTGCTCCGTTTCATCGGATTATCGGATCACGTTCAATTTGCAGCGCACCACATTTCCATGGGGCTGCTATTGATGTGCAGTGGGAGGATGTTACTGAGGGATTCGAAGAGCAAAACATAATAAGGTTCAGTCCGGAAGATTATGAGCCACTCCAATGCTGTAGTGAGATAATATTTTTTTTATGTGATTTGCTGTAAGACAGCTATCCCAGTCCAAATAGATATCATTGTTTTGCTTGTGTTCAACGTTTGCGAGCTATTTATTTAATGTATTGAACCAAAGAAATATCAAATTACTATTAAGAATATAGGGTGTTGTATTAAAAATGTAGTAAATTAGTGTAAAATAAAAGCGTTGTAAATTACTATTAAAAATGTATGGTGTTGTATTAAAAATGCAGTGAATTAGTGTAAAATAAAAGTAAGTGTTGTAAATTACTATTAAAAAGGTAGTGTTTCAATTTGTATGTGATTTCTAATGATATTGAAAACTAATTTGAATTCTTTTTGCATTTGTAAATTATAAATATGGCAATATTAAGTTATCATATTGATGTGGTCAAAGCATTTGGGCATATTCCAAAATCGTATTTATATAGTTAGTAAAATTTAAAAAATGGAACATACATTTATTAAGTCATGTTTTATTATTTATTTATTTCATTTTTTTTATTTCAGTTTAAGTTTAAAAAAATTTTCATTTTGAGTTAAAATATAAACTTTTAATTTTGATTAATATCAGAACTTTTGTGTAGCATTGTGCATACATAGAATTAAATTTTTCATTATTTACCAATAAATAAATTCGAAATTAAAATATTTTTCTAATTATTTCTTAAACTAATTCAAATTATAACATTTTCAGAAATCATGTGGTGCATTTTGATCCCTTTTGATTCAAATTCAATAAAATATTGTATCGTAAGTAAAAATATCAAAATTAGAAAACATATATATCTTTTTTTTTTTTTAAATATAAAAATGTGATCCTTTTTTTTTTTTTTTTTTTTTGAGTCATTTTTTTATGAATAAGAATTTTATATTAAATGTCTGTTACAAAATGTATTTGAGTAAAAAAATATATTTCTTTTAACTAAAACAGCTATCTAATAAAAAAAAAAATAATAAATGGATTTAAGAAACTCTGAGATAAATCTAAAAGCTTGTCATTTCGCTAGATAGAATCGCCTCAATTAAAAGGCTGATTCCGATATCAATTATTCATTTCCTAATCCCGATGATTAATTGCAGCACTTAATTCTGCAAAAGTCGAAAGTGACACGAATCATTCAATAATCCATTAATACAGACTGAAAAAAAAATGGATTGAAGTGAAAATTTCCAGTCGCATTTATTTGAAATCTCTTTCTATACATAACTTCTTCAGCAAAAAGAATAAAAAACGAAATTATTCGAGGGGCCGAAAGAGAAAGAGAGATAGAGGCTTTTGCTTAACAAAGAACAAAATTATAATGGAAAAGCGAAATACCGGGAAAACGTTTCTTTCGTATTGTCATGTTCTATTTGTGTTCTTATTTGTCTTCTTAATTGACAGTTCAATTTTTAAAGGGCACTTGTGCTCCGTTGGAAGCATACATGTGTTGTATGACCAAAGTAAACTTCCATGACAGCACCTCTCTTCACATTTCATTCGGACGCAAATAAATAGAATCCATAAGCTTTTACTTAAGCGGAGAGCGAAGAGGGGCTATCTCCACATTTGCGGACAATGGAGCTTGATTGCATTTGATGACTTATCAAATGCAACCTGATCTAATTTTTTTTATCCAGAGTCAACAATATATGGACGAAATTTCATTACTTGTCTGGCATTTTCCATGAAGAAGGCATTTTTCTTCTTTTTTGCCACACTAGAGAGATGAACCGTAGTAAAGTTTTCTTATTTTTAAAGTTCCACGGGAACTGAAAACACGAGGAACTTTGATTTTAGATGCGTTTCTTTTTAGTGTTGTATCACAATAAATTCGAAAATCTTAAATGTGCATAAATGCTGATAAAGATTTTTAACTAGATCCCATTAAAATTTATATCGAAGTTTATCTTTATTTGTGTTCAGATGCAGATATTTATTGTATTAAAACTTTTTGGCATTTTCACAAGAATAAAATTAACATTAAATATGCATAAAAACATAAATGATAAATACATTAACAATCAAACAATTTAATATTGGTAAATTTCTATGAACACATATAACAATATTTTAATTTGAGTACATTCTTTAAATTCAATGTTTTTAATAAGCCATTTGTACTTTCTTAATTTCCAATTTACACTTTTAAAGCTGGGCATTTTATGAAAATGTGTTTCTTTAAAAAAAATTGTGAGAATTTAAACCTGTTCTTCAAATGTATGATGCATAATTCGATTACGCATTTAGCTAATGTTTAAATTTAAAATTTGATATCTCTAAATCTCTTCAAGATGAAGAATTCAAACATCATATGGATGCATTTGTTTTAATGATAACTTTTAACAAATTAGATGCATATTTGTTCATGAAACTTCTTTTTGAATGGACGAATATCAGAAAATATGTCTTTTGTTATGCCGTCTCCATATATTCTATTTATTTTATATTTATTATTGTTAATTTATTTAATAACTTTTTACGAATATACAAACTTAATACTGTTTCTTTTAAGGCTAAATATCTGGTATTAAAACTTTACTTTGTTTCAAAAGTAAGAGTATATTGCATTTTCTTGATTTCATTTTTCTGATAATTCTTCTATCGTTTGCTGTTTTTCAGTAAAAATAAAGAAAATATTTAAAAATTATGAACCAACGAAAAACGCGAACAATTAATGTATGGATAATAATAGCATCTATTGTATTTTAAGAATTAATTGAGAAATTTTTCATTCAGTTTTTATATTTATCATTCCATTATTGTTGTATCAAGTTATATAGATCTTTAAAACTTTTAGCAAGAATAAAAGCAAATTTAGAAAACTTATAAATGTCTCTCCAATTTAATGTCATAGCATTGCTTAGTTCACTTACTTGTCTTAAAGCTCTCTGAAGGTGAGAAGAAGTGGCATTTTCTGAATTCCTAGCATTTCTTCTATTCCTTGCTGTTTTTCAGTGAAAATAAAACTCGGTATTTCCAATGCTGAACAAAAGACGTGAAGAATTACGTGAAGTTAATTACGGATATATTTCTTAGTAATAATAGCGTCCTTCATCTACGTCTTCTATATTCTGAGAGTTATTTATGCTTTTCTTTTCGGGTGAGATAGTATCCTTGACCCAGTGGGTTTCTGTGATTAGTGGGGAGCAAAGATAGAGGATCACTTTTTAGTCAGAAGGTCGTTGCTGAGAGAGAGAGGGCGGCGAACTGACGGCCCAGCTCATTAGGAAGAGCTTGGACAAATGTTTTTCTTTTCAAGCCTTTATTTTTCTTGCCAATCGTCGCCCTCATTGTTTACTTTCTGTTTCATTTCATCCTATACTACTTGAGATAATTGCTTCAGCAATAAGAGACTAGTAGACCGGATGATTTCAGTCTGAAGCTTCAAAATGGATTTCTGGTCAAATGATGTAGATTTTGTTAATGCTCAGCAATGAGTTTGATCGGGTTTTTTAATTTTAGATGGTAAACGTAATGAATGTTATAAGTTTATAAAACTACTAGATCTGTAATTATGAAACGCTATTTTATGTTATTTGCATTCGCTATTTTATATTATAATTGTTTCATGACACATTTTATAAAGTTGCCGTTCTAAATTGGGAATAAAATTGATGTGATCCTTGAATATTTTTGTTTAAAAACAATGATATATTTGGCCATGTCCAACTTACTATTCTAAATTATATATATATTTCTGTATTTACTTTAATATCGATTTAAAAACTATACTATTATTCATTAATTGAACTGGTAACTTCTCGCATGTCATTTGCTCAAATTCAATAACTGAAGACAAATAAGCGATTGGTATATTTTATGAAAGCTATATACTATACGAGTGCAGTATAATTAAAATATTCAATGTATGAATTTCCAAATAGCTTTCAATTTTAAATATTTATTAAAAATTAATGCAATAAACATACTTAATTAACATTCAATTAAATATATTGTAAATTGAGGTTTTATAGAAATTAATAAATATGGATACATTTAATTAGTATTTAATTAGTATAAAACTACTTTGAAAGAAACCTCCATCGCTCTTTATTTTTAAGAATAATTGAGTTCCTTTTCTATACAACCAAATAGTCTTCGATTGTCAAGTTTCAAATATCTTTTATAAAACTGCATCATTTATAGATAAAAAGTAAAAAATATTAAGTATCAACATATTAAAAGCTTTCAATAGTTAAAAAATACATTTAAGAGCCTTATTTACATTACTTTTAAATGCAGTTTATTTATAAAAAGTTAAATTATTAATTGCATATATATTGCAATTACCCTCTTGTTAATAAATCATAGTGATAATTCTAAGCTCAATTTTTAAAATTTTGTAGTAAATGAATCTGTGAAATCTAGGTTTAATTTGATTAAACATACGGGCAATTTTCAAAACTACAAAAATTATTCTCATTTTCATTCTCATTTTTAAAAACATTTATTTAACTTTCAAAATAAAAAACCACTTCTCGATTTTAATTAGATATAACTATGAAGCATTTCTATTAAATATATTATTTCAATTTTTATGAATATAATGCATTTCATCAATGGCAATTAATTAATTATTATTATTTAGAAAATATATATTAATCTATTTTTAATCATGCATTGCAATTTATTATCAAAATATAATAAGTTGTATTGTTTGTGTTTTTTAAATTGCAATTTATTGTCTATATTTATCTCTTCTTTTTATCAATTAAATCTAAAGTTACAATCAGATGTTTTACATATGTAGGAGAATTTCTTAGATATGAGAAAATAAATAAAATTTTACGTTAAATATCTATTTAATTAATTTATTATAAAAGTAAATACTCCCTATCCCAAAAAAATTAATTGGGATACTATTTTAAAAACATTTATGTTTTTAAAATGCTTAAACAATGTAAATTAAGAATAATTAAATACAATAACTTTTATAAATTCTTTCGACATTAATAATGAGAATAATTTTGTTTTTCATTTTTAAGAAAACTAATAAATACAGATTAATTTTACATAAATAATATTTATTTATGCTAAGTAACCATTATTAGTATACATTAAATTAATTGTATTAATATGCATTGATGTATTGATACATTTAATCTATTATTTTATACTAACAAAATTAATATATCTCAATTAAATGCCAATATATTTACTTTGTTACTTTGTTGGGGTTTATTAACCACTCTTTTATTGAGAATAATTATATTTGGAACCAAAGAAATATATTTAATTATGTTTTATTACATTATCAATACCTTTCATTTGCAATTGATATGCTATCTTGCTTATTAATTTGAGCTACGTATTGTTATTTTTCTGAACTATATTTACTTTCTTCAGTAAATAAATTTCTCTATCTGTTTACATTCTTCATTGAAAGATAAAAGAATTAAATTGAAAATTTTCGTGTGTAATTTAATATGTAAAAGAAAGTATATTTTCTATTATCCCTTAAGTTTTTTTTTTTTACATATACTAATTACAACAGAGCGATTTTCTAAAACTTCAATCGAAACTGTTTTTAGAATTTACTTCAATAATAAGCAGTATTTTATGTTGTTATGTTATTTTATGTTAGCAGTGTTATATGAGTATTTTATGTAAAATAATTTTGGGGAAAATCTATCTATTTTGTAAAATTTTACTAAGAATGATAAATAGGCAAGTTTGGTAACATGTAAAGCTTTTTCAAATTTATTTATTTAATTTTTTCCATTTAAATGTTTTGATCAGTCTTTTTCATTAAATTCGATATATATTCTTTTGTGTGTGTGAATCGTGGACATACTATGAGTTTTCAACCTAATCTTTGTATATTCATCTTCAATCTATTCCATAACTACAAAGATATAAATAATAAGCTATATTTTATCTAATTCTAGGAAAACTGAGACTAGTATCTGCAAAAAATAAAACTAATAAGAAATAAATTCCACCATCTTACTGAATTTCTCAACAAAGTTTCAGTGAGTTCAGTTGAAGTGGTTTTCAAAGGTTTGGAAATAATTGAACGTCCCCCTTCTGCAACCCTCGTGTCACAGTGTCTACTGCAATCAGTAACAGGCATTAAAGTAAAAGAGACTGAATGAGTTCATCAGAAGTAAAAGCATCGCAAATTTGAGAAGATTCAATTTGGACTTCTCAGTATCCAACTGATTTGATAGAGAAGTTAGATTTCAATGAAGTGGAATCGACTTCCTGACTTCTTACTATTTAGGTCAATATCGACTAAAACTCGTTTATATCGAATGTTGAAGTCTGAGCTTTAATGATAATTGGTCCCTTGTCAATTAGAAGTAATTCATTTGAATTATAAAAAATAACTGGGGTATTGGCGGAAAAAAAAATCAGAGAAAGGATGAAAAAATAGCAGGCTTTTTCCTTAAAACTTTTCCGATAAATTGACTGACCTTTTCTACAAATGAAAAAAGACACGTTTACGATACTCTTAGGTGCAATAAAATACAACCACATTAGTTCTCAAAGAGACATATCACTACAAAAGGGTAAAAATAAAATCAATTCTTATCTAGCTTTATATAGATATGGTGCACAGTACATTAAGTTATTAATCATCATAATAAATATCTAAAAGTAAGAATAAAACTTAAAATCAAAAATATGTCTTTAAACTGATTTGATTTAAAATATATATTATATGAGAAAATAAAATACCTTTTTACTTTGGAAGTTTTACTATAACTATATTTCAAAATGTATTGCAAACAAATTTATTTTTACTGGATAGATTGTTCGTTAAGCTACTTAATGATTCTAAATGACACTTCTAGTCAATTCCAATGAATAAATCCTGATAAAAATGAAATTTGAATAATTGATTATCTTACAATCACAATTCTGTTATAATGAATTGATTGGTTAGAATATTTAAAGGAAATTAAGCAATTTATATATCTATTTCTTATACCGAATTTATAACTGAAGTGCTATTGAAATTATCCATCAGTAAATTATTTGAATCGACCTTGAAACTGCAAATTCATTTTAAATGAGAATTTTTAGAAAAAAATATTTACTCTATTTCTGCTAACTTAATTACAAAACATATCTTTATATAAAGAATTAAAAGATATCGTAAAATATAGATGAGAAAAATAATGTGAGTCATAAAAGTATTGCAGGAAAAAAAGAAAGTCATCCTTATAGAAGTGTTTTTTTTTTGGCAAGATTCCCTTCTTTGGAAAAGCAAAAGAAATAGGAAAAGTATTCGAGGTTGTAAATCAAAAGGTTCAGCAATGTCCGACTTCAACAAAGATATCTGATGTATAGAAATATCTTGTTGGGCTATTGCCCAAATGTGTCTGATTTCTAAAATAGAAGAATTTGCTTCTTTTGTTTGCAGATAGAGCTAAGAACATTTCCACAGATTGTTACACAAATTTTCAGTCACCAGGAAAAAACGAAAAACACTTGTAGGGTGAAAGGAATCTTTTATCATCGTTGTTTCCGTAGTTTTTTTGGATTTCGCTTTTGATTTTAGGTAGATTTTATTTGTGATAAGTCACGTCTGTGACAGAGAATTGCGACGTTTTACTGGGAATTGCATAAAAGAAAATATTCCCAATTTAGTCAATATACTTTGTAATAGAGGGAACAAAATGTAAAAGAATGCAACCTTTTTTTTTTAGTATACTACTGTGCCTAAACAGTAATACCAATTATAATTTATTTATTTATTCTTAATTATATTTATTTATTCTTCCAAATTTATTTCATCGTCTTCAAAGTAATCCCCTCCGGACGCAATGCACTTATGCCAACTTTTTCCAATCCGCAATGCATGCTAAAAAGTCATCGACAGGGATGGCCTACAAAGAGCGCGGTGATTCACGTTGAATTTCTTTAATCGACTCAAAACGGTGTGTCTGGAGTGGTCTTTTGAGTTTAGGGGAATAGTCAGAAGTTACACGGTGTGAATAGAACAATATAGGTTTCATTTTTTGGCGAAAAAGTCACGAAGAATCAATATAGTGTGAGCTGGCGCATTCAATGTTTTCGTATCGATCGAGTTTTGACGCGTTTGAGGCCCAAAATGGAATTGACCGATCCTTTAGAAATTCCAACATCGTCAGCAAGGTCTCTTAATTGTAAATCGATGGTTTGCAGTCACCAAATCATTAATTTTTGGGCGTGAGCTTCGTCCGTTGAGGTTGATGGTCGATCAGAGGGCTCTTCGTCTTCAACGCGTTCTCTGACATCTTTTTGAATTGTTTATACCACTTTTAAACATTTCTTTCCCAATATAGGAATTCGCACCGAATGTCTTCTGCAACATTCTATACGTTTCCGCAAACAAAATTTAATGCAAGCTCTTTGCACAATTAATTCAGACATTTCAAAAATCGTCGGAATCTGTTTTAGCGTTTCAGAAAGCCAAGCATAACTCAAACACTAATGAATATTTTGATGTGAAAGTTTACACAGATGTCAAGGACAGTGCCAGCAACTTAAAAAGAAAAAATTGAAATTCCATAAGCCCCGGGAATTTTAAATTGAAAATTGGTTTTTACTTTTTGGAGACAGTAGTATACTTCGTAAAAGAGAGAACAAAATATAAAAGAATGCAACATTGTTTAGTTTAAATGCCATCAAGTTTATCAGACTTTGCCAATATGTGTTTCGTTGCAAGTTCTAATTTCTCGATTTGAAATCCATAAGAAAAGAAAGCTGTTCAATTTTAAAGAATATGCATAAGAAAAGAAAGAAGAAATGTGAATAAATGGTGTAGATTCTCCTCTTTCTACTTAAATGCTCAAAAAATATATGTTTATTTATAAATCTGGATTGATAGCTTTGTATTGAAAGCAGACGAAAGTGCATAAATATTTGAGTTTATTTATATGATAATTTTTTGTTTAATTCTATCTCTGTTTCATTATAGAAAAGTTTTTGTCGATTAATATTGACATATAAATTCAAATTTCTTTATTGTGGGCACAATAAAAGATATTTGAATTTTCTTGTTCAAAAAAAAAGAATTATAAACTTATATGTATATCATGAGCTAAAAAAAAAAAATAATTAGAAAATGTAAATGAGACTTCTATGAAATTTTACGTATCCTTGACATTTTAAAATCTAAGTTTTTTAATATGTTCCCTTCAATAGATTCTTTCAAAAACACAAGGAAAATTTAAGCAAATTACCTATATTTTATCTTTGCTATAATTTAGGAAAGAACTAAACACGGGATGATTATTCTTAAAAACTGTTCTAAATTTTAAAATTATTCAGTTTCAAAAGTTTAATTTTTGTAGTTCTTTTTCTTCTTCACTGGTGCAACTGCTCCATAGTGGGCCAAGGCCGTCTGCCTACTGATAGGTTTCGAGAATTTAGCAATTGGCATAATTCAAAATAAAATTTCACGTTGTCAACCTAAAAACGAATTATTCAACATTCAAATTCATTTCTTAAATTACAAAATAATAAAGTTTTAGTATATGATTTTTTAATAATTAAAACGGAAGATATCTTTTATTAAAAAAAGTTAAAATATCTGTTTCTGAACTATCTATTCAATTACTTTATTTAATAAGATTTATCTTTTCTGTACGAATATTCAATTTGGGGAATAATTTAATAAATGCTTTGGAAATTCCTCATTATTCAAATGAAGAAAATTTAAAATATAAATCCAACTATTTATCAATTATATTCATTCAAATTTTAAAAGAATCATAGTTTCAATATGCCATGCATTAACCTTTAATATTTACAAACATATCCTTACTATCCAATAAATTTATTTGCATGTTAAAACGTAGCATTACATCTCAAAATTGGTATTATTGAACCTAGACACGCAAATTGAACATTAATATGAAAAATAATAATATAAACCTGTGTAGGTAAATGCAGTAACAGAGAAGAAATATCATTCAAGATAGGAAAATATATAATTTAATGCTGTATTAAAAATAATAGTAAAGCATATTTGTTATTTAAATACATTCAAAATTTTGGAAGGGAAACAAATGCTACAAATTTAACGATTTCTTTAAAGGGTTCAGATGGTTAAACTAAAACCAAAATCTGCAGTATTAACAATAACAATATTTAAAAAAAGATTTTTTATTTTATAATAATTTGTGATTACTAGAAAAGTTTAAGAAATTTCGCTTATAAATCGGAAATTTTTTAATGGTGATTCTTATAACAATATCATTTAAGTAATTTCGTTTACTAAAAGAGTATTAAATAATTATTTTTAAAATTCAGCCACTTTTATCATTTGCACTCATATACTATTAAAAATACATTATTAACTACATACTATTAAAAATACACTATTAACTACACACTTAACATTATTAACTTGATTATTAACACTATTACACTATACACTTTGTACACTATAAATTATTAAAATATCAAGAAAACGTTGTTGTTTTTTTTTTCCAATGTTATATTTTAAATTATCAACAAACCATTTTGAGATATTTTAGAAAAAGAATTCTTCGTCTTAAAAGCATAAAATATGACTTGTATCGTTTGTAAAACCGCATCCAACAGAAAAGCTCTCTAAGAAAGCAAATCATAATTAAAAGATATTTTCAAGAACTGTGAGGCATTAAATTTTATTTTCATATTAGTTCTGCATGCATGATTCTTCGCATTAATTTTTATGGATTAGCCCAGAATCTTTTTTCCTTTCTTTTATTTAGAATTGTGGTTGTAAGATGAAAGTGAAAGGAATTCATTAATTAGAAATTTTTGTTAAGGATCGTAGTGTCATTACTTTTGAAAAATAGCATCATTAAACCTGAGAACACTTCACAATTATAGAGGAACTAGGGATAAAACATAAAAATTTAAATCATCATCTCCAAGAAACTAAGAAATTAATATTTGTGATCGTATGCGTTGCATCTAAGTGTATTTTATTCTAATAAATGAGTCTTTGTTCTTAAAATTGGCAGATGAAAGGATTTTCAGTTAATATTCCTGTCACATAGAATTGAATCTTCGTCGTAAAAGCTGATTGAAGTTTTTATTTCGTAGAAAAATGCTGTGAGGAAAATTTTATAAAGATAAATAAAATATTCATTAATGAAATTTTAATATATCAAAAATAAAATTGATTTATTGGAAAATAATGGAAAGATCGAAATATCATCTCATAGGGGAAATACAAAATTAAATTTTTAATGTGAGTAAAAGATTGTAAAAGTATCCAAGAAAAATAAAAAGCATGATTTTTTTAAGTAATGTTTAGTGATATATAATAAGAAGTATTTGTTTAAATATTAATACATATAATTTATTAATACATATATAAATTATATGTATTAATAAGAAGTATTTGTTTGAATAGTATACAATTAAACAGCAAACGATTTTAAATTGTTAAGTAATAAATTTCAGTTAATTAAAGTTTTAAATATTTTTAAATTCTTAAATTAATATTATCTTAACAAGATTTTTAAATCTTCTTTTAAAAACTACTTTAATTTTTTTCTTTACGTAATGCTTCTACGTAGTGAATTGCTACATAGCGTTATGTGCCTAAAGAAGTATAATTTCGTTGTTTGTTTTTGCATAATTCTTTACAGAACATATTATGAAACATATTATATTTTGATAAAGAAAACAATGACGTGAACTTATTATAAAAATCCTTATTACAGAAATTTTCTCCGTCGGAGTTTCTTTTAATTCCATTTATTTTTTTTATTTTTATAAGCTGCACCAAATTGAATACAAAAATTACGAATAAGAAACAACCTCAAGTAAGCTATTTTCTAAGATTCCTATCTTTCTTTCTTTTATACACACATATCTACGGAATTTCCTTTTCTCATTAAAACTTTTGAAATCGTTATTAAAGAAAATGAAAAGGTCGGTTTTCATTCAGCTAAGAAGAAGAAGGATCCTTTCCTAGTAGTACAAAAGAATGTATAATTCCCCAAGAAAAATTCGAAAAAAAACAGTTACCTCAATCCCTAATATCTATGCAAATTTCTCGCATTCTAGTTTCTCATACTTTGACAAATCCCTCGCGTTTAAATTATAGCTGTGAAGAGAATTGCGTGCAGTGTCCATCCGGCAAAAGAATTTTTCTATCCAGAGAATTTATCAGACTTTGCGTGCATTTGTCGCGTCTGGTATCATAGAAAAAAGAAGAAAAAAGACAAAGACAAAACCAACCACAGAAAGAGCGATAAAAAAAAAAGATCCACCGTTTTTGCACTTTATTTAAAAACAGAACCAAAACCAAAACCAGAAAAGAAAACAGGTTGGCGGAAAGAACAAATAAAGCAATCTTCTATCTTCCTCGAACCGTTTTAATTTATAAAACTTGCATTAGAAACATAAACACTTATAGGTGTTTGCTGTCCGAAAGGTTGAGGGTGGGACATTATGGTTCTTTTCTGATCTTCGCGTTTTGGAAATCTAGTGGAGAAGGTAGCTATTCCGTTTGCAATCTGTATTTTCCACGATCCTTCCACGTAGAAGAATATGCGAGTTCCCAATCTACAAAATCGACCGCATCTCCTCCTCTCTCAAGGTTTGTGTCCTTCCTTTATTTTTCTCTGAGATTCAGTGCGAGAACTGCGTGATTCTTCTGATTTGTACACACGCAGAGCAAACATAAAATTAACGATATCCACTTCATCCTTTTTCTTTTCATACATCCCTCCCCGCTGTTTAAAGTAAGCAAATGAGCTGACATTCTTCTTCGAGAATGCTGAGAGATTTTCTGGAGAAGTGGATGTAAAAAAAGAACCACTCTTCTTTCCTTTTCCTTTTTTTTTTTTTTTTTTCTTTTCTTTTCATGTTTGTCAAATCTGATAAGAAGTGGAAGGAGTAATTGGTGATTTAAAAAGTTGCGCAATGATGGTTTATAACAAATAGAAGTTTGGGTAGTAGTTTTGCATGGTAGTTATTATAGTTAAGTTTTGAATCTGATAGAATATTGGGTTTGCTAAATCGTAGAGTATGAATACTGATAGTATTTATAAATGTCATTACCTCAAGTTAACTTCAAAAAATTAACATCAAATAAAAATATCTCAAATCTGTAGAAAACAATGTAATTCTGTAATTAAAATGCGTAACAAGTGTATAATTTTTTAATTTGAAAGTATTAAAATTTGTTTGTAGGAGCAGAATGTCAGAAAATTCATTTAACTTCCTTAAATTTTGTTAAACATTTTTAATGTTTTGGTTTGCATTTTTTATTAGATTTTAGGGAGGATTTTCAACTACAACGTATTCACTTTTGTGGGTTTTGGTTGAACTATTTTTATAACTGCTTTGAATTAAAGAAAGTTAATTTAAGTTAAAATCAATTATACGTTCTACGACAACGAATCAAAACTCCTTCGTAATGTTTCATGTAATATCCTCATGCTTCATTCGTAATGTTAATTTTTAAATTCCCTCAATTGTTTGTGCTTAATACTTTGATTTTAGTCTTTAAAATTCTTAATATTTTTCTCCAATTTTCCCAGTCGATGCTTTTTGTTTTACTTCATGTATTGGTTATTTGAATCATGTTAAATTAAATAAATTTATTCGGCTTTGTTTCTTTTTCTTTCTTTCATGATCTACAAGACAATCATCAACGTATAAAAAATGGAAATAATTTATAAGACTATTTAAAGATGAGTATAAATTAAACATTAAAATTTCACGGAACCTTATGATTTAAACAACATGTTTAATTTTCTATTATTTTTAAAAAATTTTAACTCATTCAAAATAAAGCAAAACTCTATAAAGATCTTTCTAAAGCTCCCTTCTCTCTTCTTGTTCTTGCATCTCTTCTTATTATTGCAGTAAAAATTCTTTGATTTTCATCTCTAAAACAACTAATATTGCCAGATCTAAGCTAATGAGAGAAAAAGCAAAATACCTTTACATTTATAATTTAATAAAAGTTATTTATAATTTAACAACAGTTATTTAAAAAATTGTACTTATAGTTAAAAAGTTATTTCTATTTTCAAAAGGTATAGCAGTTGTTGAAATCTTAAAAATTGTATTAACTGCATTACATAAAAAATATGTATTATTGAGATGACACATACAGGGAAAAGAATTGAATTAAAAATTAATTTTTATTCATTGCCATTTATAGGAAATATCCAGCAATTGTCATGGAATAGTTTATTATGTTTTAGAACTTTTAATAAGTTCTCCAGTAACTATGAAACTGTAGAGCTTAATGTGAACCAAAAACTTATTCAGTTTTATAAATGCATATACTAATATATTCTGACATTTAATTGATATTACATTATTTAACAATTATAATTTTGACTCTGTAAAAGTGAATAGATAATCCAAACCAGAAAACGTAAATACTATAAAAATTTAATTTTATTCAACAGCTTTTTGAAGAGTACTTTTTTTTGTATAGATACAAAAAAGAAAAAGAAGTAAATTACCCAATGCATTTTTTTATAAAGCCTTAAATAGCTTTTATAGTTAACGTTTTGAAAAACTCTTGAGTTATAAAGAGATTTTGATTTGTAAACTGGTCAAAATTTTATGAAATGAAACCTATGAGGAAACCATTTGATTTGAGAACGTTCCCCCTCCTGCATTCGCAGTGGGAGGGAGTTTTGCCATGTCGCACTTAAATCTCGGCGTAAATACCAGGAGTAAAGTATAAATGTATCGAAAATATTCCTCCAGATGCTTTTTCTGAGCAAAGCTCACATGCTCATCGCCTTGCTTCTGTTTCGACCTTATTTTTTTTTATCATCTACTTTAGGCCATTCCTAATGGATTGCCGTGATTTTCTTCTTCAGCATTGAGTGACCGTTAAAGTTTTCTATTGAACCTTCTTAGCCCAAAGCTCCATTTGATTTTATTTTTCTCCCAGTAAAGTATTTCTTTCTTTCTTTTTTTTGTCTTACTTAGCATTAACTAATTTATCTCACTTATTATTTTCTTTTTGTCAGTACTGTATTGGTTTAGGCCAGGTTTAATCTCAGCCTATTTTGTAAAAATGCTTTTTTTCTGACTGCATAATTTTTTGGTAATTAGCTTTACTAATATTTATTTTAATTTGGTTTATTAGTCACAATATTTCCCTATTTAAGGTAGCAATAAAGTATATAATTCATGTTTCAGAATAATATTTATTCACAATTTGTTGGACAAATATAAAATGCATTATGTTTCCTTTATGTTTTATTTAAAAAGAATCATGATTTTGAAATATTCATCCGGAAAATTTTTTTGCAATTGATTTATACGATAAAACGTGCGTTCGTTATTAACGTAGAAAATTTTTTTTTGTTTATAAATTGACTTTAGAAACATTTAAAAAGTTGAGGTGGTTTGAAGTTTTAAAAATTTAATTAAAATATTTCTAAGTTTATAAATGCATTTTTTTATTTAAGATGATAAATAAGATATAAAATAGAAATATTTTTAAAAATACGTAGGCTTTTTGATAGAAATTCCTTAGATTCATTTTAAGTTATCGAAATCTATAAATATGTATTATGCCATTTACAATATTTTTTTTATATTTCAAAAATAATAAAAAAATTTTATTTATGATTAGTAAAGTACTTTGCCTTGAATTCTACTTTTCCACTATGTTTATTTCCAAATGTGTAAAGATTATGTATACTGAAGGGAATATTATATTTATTATTCTATCTTCTGGGCAGTAAAATTAAAATTAAAATAAATTATTGCCTTAATATTAATATCAAAAATAATAATGATAAACATTGGAATAATGGATCTTAATATCGAAGAAAACTATGAAGACAAATTAAGAAATTTTAATTTAAAATCAGCAGATGTTAGTGACATGCATGACGTTTGAGGCCCTTGACCCGTAAAAACAATTATTTTAAAAAGAATGAAACAAAACATTTAGGCTTTTTTAAAATTCGGTAATTTCCTTTACGTAAAATTCAAGTACATTATTTTTACGGCACTTATTGAAGTTTCCTAAGAAACCTCATTTTTATGTTATTTAATTTTCCACTTAATTAACTATTTGATAGAAGCTTTAAAATTTTGTTTTAATAGGATAATTATGTTTATCCTTAACAAGAATCTACAAACCTGTAGAATAAGAATATGATGTTACATAAAAAATAAATGTCGTTCTTTTTATATAATATTAATTAAGAAACATTGAAAAGTTAATCTTTACACAAGCAAATATAAGCGCTAATTTCACTTTCAAATTTTTGCCCATTGAATTAGAATAGGCGAAGTTTAAGAATACCTTTGTTATGAAATGTCCCTATTATGGAATTTATTGTATGATAAAGCTTTTAAATCGTGTACTTTTTCAAATTTATTATATGAAGTTTATTGTTCCATTTAAAAAGAACATAACTAAATTAACTGCAAATTTTTATCTTAATTTAATAAATAATTGAATATTATTTGATTTTTAAGGTTTAAAAATGCTCAACTATTGTTTTTTTTAAATCAACTCTTTTTCTTTATGTATATTTTAGTAGTTAATATTTTTTTTGTATCTCCCTATTCGCTTTAATCTTTTATTCTAATTAAACGAAATAAATAACTGGTCCAACACAAATTTAAAAGCAAAAAACTAATAAAAGAACTATTTAAAATCTTATGTATTTGAAAAACCATAACATCTAAAAATATTAAATTATAATCAAACAATTATTACTTGAAAAATAAATTACGGTTTGCTGAGGAATTTCTAAAATATTGTTTCGAAGTTATTACTCAATGTGCTCAACAGTCGGTAACAACGTTGTCAATTATTTGTAGAAAAACTTCATTGTTCTACGAAATAAATGGAAACAAAATTACCACCATTGTCCTTGTCCTCTGTTTTTACTTCAATAAAGACCATTTTCGAGTGGCCACTAAACTTTTCAAAAGCAATTACTGGAAGAAAAACAAAGAAATTGACAAGACACATCGAACTAAATATCAATTTACTAATATTTCTCTTCGTAAGAGGAGTTGTTCGAAACAGTCTACAACTAAATTATTAAATAGTACGTTATATACTGATGAAGATTTCACAGCGTAAAAATTGTTGGAAAAGAAACCACAAAATAAAATAAAAAGGTGGAACTTCACCAATTTAAGTTATGTGTTATATAAAATGTTTCTGCCACCGTGGTTACCTTTAAGGTTTACTCATTCTTTCTACAAGCATCGTACTACTTCAACAGATGGTGTCAGCATTTATCTTATTTTTTTTCGACACCTTGATAGGAGATCTAACGCTTTTCTCTTACCTAGCTTAATACCGAATCGGAGACACCGTATAATGAAAAAAGAGCAATAAAATACAGCGGAAACATAAAAAAAAATTTCATCTTTGAAGCACAGCTGGGCATTGTTTCATTAAGAACTTTAGGTTGACATCATTTTTCTTAGTAATTTCAGAAAAAAGATTCTAATCCATCATGCGTTTTTTATCCTCAGGATGTTAAAATTCATATATGGCTATATGGATAATTCATGCTTAGTAGATTTTATTGGCGACGCTAATGAGCAATTTAAAGCTTTTCGTTTATTAATTATTTTAATGCAAGTCATTCAATTAGCTGCACTCTTTACACGAAACATTTACTTTCGTGCTGTTTTAAAGTAAAAAAGTATAAAATATGAAACATTTAATTCAATTTTAATTACAAGAAATAACTTTTTTGAAAGTAACAATCAGATTCTCTTATTTATGTGCCAAATAGAGAAAATTAACTGTTTTACATTCATAAAAATATTATTCGTTTCGGATAAAAAATTAATTATAAACTTTAAAGTCATGCAATATGTTAGTAACTGCATTAATTAATTTCAATCAGTATAGATATTGAAATTCAATAATTTAAGAAACAAATATTTTCATAAATTGTTTTAAGACATGACAGTTTTTTTCAGAAAGCTTGCACAAGTTAGATTTTGCATATTTTTGATAAAAATTCCAAAAAAGCAAATAAAAGTTGTCTTCTAATTTGATTCCATTAGATCCGAGATTCTAAATTGTATTCGAAAATTTTAAATTAAAAAAAAGCTTCTTTTTGATCTCGTATCAAAAACCAGTAATATTAGAACTAAAATTCTAAGAGATGTTGAGGAAACATATTTGATTGAAAAAAATTTAAATTATGAGTTAATAAATGGTTTTTTTATATGTATGAAATTATATTTACTTATATTTTTATATTATTATATTTTTTTATTTATAAGTGAGATTAATTTATTTGACTAAAAAAGTCAAATGATATACATTGTATAAGTTAGATTTGAAGATCTTATAAAATTAATTTAATCTGCAAAAAAAAAAAAAAAAAAAAAAAAAAAAAAAATTGCAGATCTATAATTATTTATAAATATAATATAGTGTAAACCTGAAAGAAATATATAAATGTATTTATAAGCAATAAAATAAAAAAATAAAATAACTTTTTTTTATAAGAAGAGTTTTACAAAAAAATTTAAACATTTTTCGTTTAGCATTTAAATATTTTTCGGTACTAGCATAACAATACTTTTTTTGAATTCTAAAATTTAAATAGTTTTTATTGATTTTATCTTTTATAAACATTGTCTATTTTAGGCTTAGTTAAAATATCGATCAAAAAAAAAAATAAAAACATGCACTAAGCTTTGTTGAATGCTAAAAGCAGAATAATAAAAACTAAAAAAATTCTTTCTTTTGAGACAGAAAGAAACAATAAATGAGAAAACAAATAAACACTTATTCATCTAAAATGAGTCTTCGATAGATGTTTGCACATTTTTTTTTATATAAACTCGAAACAGTTTTGTCAGAATAGTTAAAAGTGTGTTTACAATGTCGAACTTAGTATAAAGAAGTAGCTATTTTCTATGCAATGAACAAAACACTTTCTAAAATTTCTTTTTCTAAAACAAGCAGAAGACGTTTTAAAAATCAGTTGCATGTTCTTACTTTTGTTAAGCTTCAAGTCTTTTCAAGCCTACTTGTAAATTCCACAAACACTTAAAAGTTGATACATTTTTTTTTACAATTATTATTCCCTTAGATATTTTTAGACTTCATTGTCATTCTATAGAAATGCAAATTTATCAATGAAGCATTTTACTGTGTTGCACTAAAGAATAAAGTTGCTTGGAGCAATTCTTCGAAACAACCAATATTCATTTTTTTTAACTCTCATTTATGAAAATTTATTTAACCTAAATTTACTTTTATTAAATAAATTTCTAAAAATTAAAAATTAATCTGTCGAATTAATTGTTCATTTTTTATAGCTCTTTAAAAAAATATGCAAAAACGATCAAATAAAGATGGTAATGTTTATAAACTGACTCTTGGGTTAAAAACTAATTCTTAGGTCATTAAGTCACTTTTTTTTTTATTTTTGGATCACAGATGTAAGAAAAATGGTAAAAAAAATTACTCCTCTTGCCTATAACGAAGATTTTGTCTTTGCTATTCCTTTCATGACATCTGGTGCCACTGTTCTGAATTGCAAAATTCGTTCTGATTTTTTTTTTTTTTTTTTTTTTTTTATTGTTTTCAGTTTTCTTATTACTTTGACAAGCTTCTTTTTTTCTTACGTAAGCAGATGGCATGGTTGTTTCTAGCTAAACGGGCATAACTTAAGAAAAGTACAAGTAAAATTTTGCATAAAAAGAAAACCTAAATGGAATTTTAAAATATATTTTTTTCAACATTTATTATTCAGTAATCAAAAGCTCAAAATTAATCACCATTCTTAAAATGAAACTAAGATATAAATGGTGTAACCTTGTTAGCTTTTACCATTATAATCATTTAAAAAATTTCTCATTTTATTTGAAAATCTTTTTTTATTTATACTTGTTTAAAGATGCATTTTACAATAAATACTTTTACTTGACTATATACTAAATACTTTTACTTACTAATATTTGAGTGAGAAAATCAAAGGGACTTAAATATGTTCGTAGAGACATTAATATGCTCAAATAAGTTGCTGGTCTGTGAAGATGTAGGAGATTATAATATTTTTCTCTAATGATTACATTCTTCATGTTTATTTGGTACTTGAATTTTAATGAATTATTACGTAATTTGTGGATGGAAAATTATTGATTGGATATTTTTGAGACAGAATTTGTTTTCATCAAAGGAGAATTAAACTTGTTATTTACAGATTGAGATATAAAAGAACTGAAAATATATGACTAATATTTATGATTAATTTATTAAATGACTAAAGGAGACTATAAATGTAGGTTTCATTTTAATAATAATTTCGTTCTTCATAAATATAACATTTATTTGGCAGTAGGATTTTTAAAAGGAAATTTTATACTGAATTATTGTTTGGAAGATAACTAAGGTTCGGTATTTTATCAAAACCGAAATAAATTTTCTGTTTATCGCTTGAGATATAGACTAACGTAAGAATATGTCACTAATTACAAACTTACTTATACTTTTAAATATATTTTCTGTTGGAACCCACAAGAAAATAAACTTTTCATAAATTATTTTTTCGATTGTTTTCTTTAATTCACTTCTTAATAAAATAAATACCAGTAAATTCTTATTCTTCAACTTGAAAACAGCATCTTAATTGATTATCGGAACATTTTTCATTGCTAAATTAACTCCTTCTTTTTTGGTTCGAAACGGAAATGGTTTTCAATACCATCTGAATGACCGAAAACATAAAAACATCGAATAGAACGCTCATGCATGATCCGCACTCGCAAGAAATCAATCTGACTGCTCAAAAACAATAGAAGCATTTATTCCTTCTCAGAATGGTCTTTACTGCAAAGGATGATGAGCTGAGAATAGAAATGATACCAAGTGGAAAATGGTTCTGTTACCCATTTCACGGCCCTGTTATCAGGGAAATTTTCAGTCATTCCCACACATACATTGTCATGCACGACAGATTTCCGATGGCTTGTTCTCATACGAACCAAAAGAACCATTCGAGTGCTTAATATCTGAATCTGTTTGTTTGTATGATTGTAAAAGTCCGTTTTTCACCATTCATCACTTTTGAATATGTTATTACCTGACAGATTTTTGAAACTGCTTTGAAATGAATTCTATTTATGTACCTCATTGGAGATTTAATCCGAAAAACAATTGATTTCATTTTAGAATGGTAACGGATATTTGTTTATTTCTTTTTTATAATTTATTTCAAGTTTAATCAATAAACGTTCGAATTTATCTTATAAGGATTCAATCTTTTTCTAAAATAGGCATCAGTAAAATTAGCATGTCTTAAAAATTAATTTGAAAAGTTTTAGTTTCAAATCTGTCCAGGTAAATCATTTCCTTATCCATATACTTTGTTCAATAAAAATGCGTTATTTAAAACACTTAATGTAGAAAGAACCAAAAAAATATTATTTATAGTTTTACACAATGTATTAACTTGCAAAGATAAGATTATGGACATCTTTTATGAAAATAATTCAAATCATCAAAAATTTTAGCAAAAATACATTAACAATAAAGAAATAAAAAAAAACAATACTTTTTGTTAGTTCAGAAACTTAATTCCAATTAAGTGAAAGTTACAATTAAAAACCAAGACATATTTTTTCAATATTGAAAATCTCTGTATTATATACCTAATATAAATTAAAAATTCTTTTTAATTTTCACTGATTCCCTTTTATTCAAATATTTATTCTTCAATTTAACGTTTCGTAGTCTTAACATGTATAACGAAATTAATCTAATGATTTATTCATTCATTGAATACAAACATTAATTAGTCACAATTCCATTCTCCACTTGAAACTATCTTAATATAAAATACAACACATCTCCCACTTTAAATGTTAACTTTAGCAACTCATTAATGTAATGGATTTGTTTTTTATTCATTTACATCTCTTTTCTGAATAAACTAATGTGACGTAAATGTAAATTGCTATTTGTTGAAAGATAAAAGGCGTACTTTGAAAACATTTAAACATAGAAAGACTATTTTAGTTTGTAACATTTATCAGTTGCATACTTTAACATTAATTCTAATTACGCTCTAAAATTATAAATTCATTTCAACTCAATAACTATACCTCTCTGTAAAGTAGAAAATTTGAATTCGTTAATCAACACTAAATGAACGTTTTCATATTATATATTTACCCTTCTGCATTTTTCAAAATAAAATTAGCTTTTATCATAATTTTTCAATTAATCTCCTTTTCAAGAGTAAATAGAATTTTATTGATGTTGCATAGCCTCAGGTTCTGTCTTTACTGACTATCTATTATTCTTTTTATGTGACTTCCATTTCTATAGGAGAAATAGATTTAAAATGTTCATCTAAGGAGTTATACAGTATATTTAAACAATTCTCAAAGTCATTGTTTGAAAATAATTAGCTCTTTTTGGAGAAAATCCTTTCTAATATTCCTCCCATAACTTGTTCAAAATTATAAATTTGTGTAAACATTTCTCCAATAATTCAATCAAATTATTTAATAGCCATACAGAAATACATATTGTTGATTATCAAGTTATTATATCTAGAAAAGATTTATTTTTCGGTGTAACTCAACTATAAACAAAATATCTATCTAACAAATAAAAGAAATGCGTATTTACTTAAGGAAGTAGATGAGTTTTTGGGATTTTTTTCTAGAAAACTCATCGTCTTTGAAAAAGACAAATAAACCATTGATTGGCTTTTATTTTTAGATAAAGTTAGTTATTTTCAGTTAAAGTTTCCTTTGTTTAAAAATCAAAGATAAAATGTAATAAAAATTTATCATTTATATTTCTCCAGTTATATGATAAACAAAGTATGAATTCACCTTACTATTTAAATACCATAAAAATAAATCTATGAATATATAAGAATTTTCCTACAAAATTGTTATACTGTTTTTCTTATAATTTAAAGATAGCATCTGCTTGTATAATCATTAATATTAAGGTTATGCTCATAGGTTTATACAGCATTAAAATTTTAAAATGCTATGCTACACAGACTAGAATGGTTTGAAACATTATTTATGATTTTGGATTCGCTTACAAATCATAACGAAAATATTTTTTGACATCTATATATGCATTAAAATTGCAGTTCAATTTTTAAAATTAAATGTGAAATTATTTATTCAGTATCATGTTTATTATGTAATCAAAGTCTTTCGACACTCATTTACAAAAGAAAAATTTTTTTATGATATTTTAATTATATCAATCCATATTTTCCATAAGGCTTTGATTTTTAATTATAAATTAGTTAACGATCTTTTTAAAATACCCTTAATTAATATATTTTCCCACTCAAAATAAATCTGGAAGATTTGCTAAATAAAATGTCCACAATGTAAAATACCTAATCAGTTTTATTTAAATGAGAAAAAGTAAAATCTTGATGAAATACTACATTACTATAGCTCAATAAATCTTTCTAAAAACATAAAATGTTAGTATTTAAATGTTATAAAGAATTGTAACTTGTATTGAGGATTTTTTTGTAAAATAATCTATAAAAATTGTATCAGAACGTTTTTTCAATAAGTTTTCATTTTTAAAATAAATGTACACTTTTCAATCTTTTAAAATCTTTGATCAATCTTGATGTAAATAACAGTCTGGCTGATCTTTTAATAGCCAATTAAAATTGTGTTTTGCTTAAATTTATTGTACCTAAAGTTTATCTTAAACTTATATTAGGTTTATAGATACTATTATTTTACATTTCATTTTACCAAAAGAGCTTACTTAGTATGCTTTTTAATTAATATTTTTTAAAACTGTTTCACATAATATAATTGAAATTGTTTTCGAGATCCAAACCTTAAAATTCCTTTTAAATATACCGTAAAACAATAAATCAATAATTAATTTTTGATGCTGTTTTAAAAAAATCTATTTTTACCTATAAAAGAGAATCGATTATTTTAGATTTATGCACAAATTTCTATTATAGTTAAGTAAAACCTCATGAATAATTCTCCATTAGTTAACGATAAACTATTCATCCGGTGAGTTTTCCAAAAGCATTCATTGTAATGCATGTTAAGTAGTGTCTTTCAAGTTCCACAACCTGCAATTCTTACGTCATTTAAAGGAATCCATTTTATAATCATCTCTCTTCTGAAAATAAATTCCTTTGCAACCATTTCAGGAGTCATTAGATGATTAAATTCAAAACATTCTTTAAATCCTGATCCTTTGTTGGCATTCTCATTAGTGTAATGTTTAGAACTTGGCTGTTGTTTGCTGGTCTTTAATTTCTTCCACGACCTCAAAATTGAATGCTGTGAGCTTTTGTATAAAAGTAAAACACAGTAATGAATTAGAACTGTAGAAAATGCGAAAATGTAAAATTTACAATAGTTTGAGACAAAGTGGTAAGTTTCCAATTGTGGTTTTCATCAGTGCAAGGGAAAACAATAGATTTTTTTTTTTTTGCGCATTACTTTGAAACCAATTTGCATAGTGTAACTAGGTTGTGAGAAAATGCGTTAGTAATTTTATATTCAGACGTTTGAATCTGATGAAGGAATTTAAAATTATGTTGGTATTCGAAAGTTTACATCAACTTTGAGAGTAAGCAAATATTTGCTGTCTTAGATAAATCTTTTAAAAACTAATTTATTCAAAAGTGAAATGAATGTTGAACTAAAATACTTAATGCAACTATTTACTCAATGCAAATTATTTAAGTAAACAAAATCAATATATCAGTTTGAGATCATTAAAAATATATCATTAACTATTATTTAAAAAAACTATGTGAAATTGCTTAAGATTACCCGAATATTTGTTATTATTAGTAACTAAATAATGATGAATTAGTATATTTTAAATCACTTTAACTGAATAATTTAATTTGAATAAATAGTTAGTAATTCATTTAACAGGTGCTTAATTAGTGTTTTAATGTTATTTATCCTTAAAATTTATCTTTAATTTATATGTTTTTTTTTCATAATCAAAACTAAATGATAATAAAACAGGAGTATTAAGATTTAATAATTTAATACCAATATCATTTTTAGTTATGTTTGAAAATTTATTATTTCTTTTATATCATAGCAAAAATAATAATGTTTTTAGAATGCAAGTAACTTTATGAGACCAAATTTATTTAAAAATACTTTTTAATCTTTACTTAATACTAATGATAGAAGATTATTTTCTTTTTAAGCCATATTAATAAACAAATAAAGAAATGTTTATGAAAAAATGTTTTTGTTAAAACTTATAAGCAACCTGATGTTTAGCCAAGAAATCATTGCTTATTCAGTCTTTTAAAAACATTCACAAAGGAAACTTGGACCATTTTTTAGATAGGAAAGTAGTTTCTTGGAATGATGTAGAAAGTTATCAACGCACATCCAATACATTTATTGTTCAACAAGAAATATTTTAATTTTTTTCTACCGAAACGAAAACAATGCATTTGTCGTATTATCCGAAATCCCTCGATGCAATTTCTTTCAGTGCCATACCCTGCTATTCAATTGATCACAAAAAACATGAAATGCGGAAAAGCAACAATACCACTCCAAAAAGAAAATGTAGGACAGAGCGACCTCCAATCGTTAATTCGATTTTAGCGAAAGTGGATGGACCAGATCTCTTATTGTAGTGCTGTCATTTTTATTCAAAGACAGTTCCATACGCAACTCTGACAGCAAACTTGTTTTCGACCCCTTCTCGTTTCACTCGGAAGTGAGCAAAAAAAAAAAAAATTAAATAAAAAAAGAGAGAAAAAAAGTGTCCCTTAGAAGCGCAATACTTATGCCTTTGTCTTTCTGTCACTATTTGAGACAACCCAACCCAATTCGAAATATACGGCTCCTTCTTAACTCTGCCGGGGTTATTTTAAGTAAAAAAGTGCCAAAAATGCACTTCTCCATTGACAAGGGGATAACAGCTTTGACCTGTCTCAAAAACCTTCGTCTTCCGGACAACATGCAGACTCCTCTATATAATCCATTTTATATCTTTATATATATATATATATTTTGCTGAACAAAGTATGACTTTATAGTTTACATCTATTGGCATGTGTTAGAAATATATGAAAACAGTTGTTGGCTTTGAAAAAATATAGCGTTTATAATTTTGTGTTCAACTAGAACTTTGAATCGGCTAGATATATGCCGTTTAAAAATATCATTTAATTCTTTTAAATCTTATTCCGCTATCAAGTAGAAAAATTCAAGAATAAATATATTCTTAATAAGAAGTTATTATATATATATATATATATATATATTGCTGAACAAAGTATGACTTTATAGTTTACATCTATTGGCATGTGTTAGAAATATGTGAAAACAGTTGTTGTCTTTGAAAAGTATAGTGTTTATAATTTTGTGTTCAACTAGAACTTTGAATCGGCTAGATATATGCAGTTTAAAAATGTCTTTTAATTCTTTTAAATCTTATTCAACGATCAAGTAGAAAAATTCAAAAATAAATATATTCTTAATAAGAAGTTATTTTATGCATTTACTTTGTTTTACGTAGATACAATTTATTCCGTTGAAATTAGATCCGGCGCGTATTCGTTCTGAGATAATTTCCATAATTTATTATTTAATTAAAGAACAAAATATTTTGTTTACCTTAGAAATCAATTAACAAACGCCGATCGCGTGTTAAAACTACGAATATAAATCATCTCCCCCATCTCCCATCAAAACTGCTGGATAAAACAATCCATCTTATCTTCTCCTTATGACATAACACTGTACAAAACAAATCAAGATCTCTGTGTTCCAAAAATGAATACAATAAAGTCCACAAGTATTTGGCTTTAAGCATCAAATGAAATATGAAATTTGATATCAGATATTATTTGAAGGATAATTAAGGAGTTGAAGGGACTAATTGTACAAATTCCTGTTACTGTTTTCATTTTTTTTCCTATTTATCTCCCTTTATATAAGTTTTATCATTGTTCAGAAATTAAAGTAGACAATATTACAGAAATGCATTTTAAATGCTACTCTACACATAATTCTGTCTTACTTAGGTAGATAAAGTTTTAAAATAATATCAAAACATATTTAATATTAGTATTATGACTTTATTTAATAGTAACATTTTCTGTTTACCTTAGAAATCGAATAAACGGTTATCACGTATTCAAACCGCTTGCATATATATTCTCTCCAATCTATTATGAAACCCTACTCGTATCCATTGAAAATGTGTAGTAGCAAGCAAGAGGTTCAAATTTGAATCCTTTTGCGGCGTCTGCTGCAATTCCTATTTTCACATACGAAAAGACTCAATAGAGATTGTGACAGCGTGCATAAAAATCTCTCATCAGCGTTCAAGTTGCCTGTTGGGAGTTTTCCGAGTTTTTTGGTTTTCAACATGTAAATACAATCCCAAATAATTCGTAAAGACTGCAGTTTTTATTATTCTTCGTCTGCGAATGGCAGGTATTCTATAGTACATGGAATTTTGTGGTATACATAACTGGAACACGAGGCCTAACTATGTTAAAAATAAACGACAAAAACTGCAATTCCTGTCTTCAGATACGAAAAGACTCGATTGAGATTGTGACAGCATTTTTAAGAATCTCTCATCAGCATTCAAATTGCCTGTTGGTAGTTTTCCTAGTTTATTGCCTTTCGACATGTAAAAACAATCCCAAATAATTTGGAAAGACTACGATTTTTATCATTCTTCGCTTGCGAATTGCGAGTATATTATGGTGCATGTAATTTTGTGGTATACATAAGTGGAACACGAGGCCCATCAATGCTAAAAATAAATGAAAACAAAAACTGCAATCCCTATCTTCAGATACGAAAAGACTTGATGGGAATTGTGACAGCGTGTATAAAATTCTCTCATCCCCATTCAAACTGCCTGTTGGGAGTTTTCCGAGTTTCTTTGCCTTTTTCGACATGTAAATACAATCCCAAATAATTCCAAAAAGACGACAATTTTTACCATTCTTTGCTTGCGAATTGCAGGTATACTATAGTACAATTTGTGACATACATAAGAGGAACACGAGGCCCAACAATGCTAAAAATAAACTACAAAAAAAAAAAACTGCAATCTCTGTTTTCAGATATGAAAAGACTCGATGGAGATTGTGACAGCGTGTATAAGAGTCTGTCTATTGGGAGTTTTCAGAGTTCTTTGCCTTTCGACATGTAAATACAATCCCATATAATTCCGAAAATGACGATTTTTACCATTCTTCGCTGGCAAATTCCAGATATACTATGGTGAATAGAATTTTGTGATATACATAAGGGGAACACGAGGCCCATCAATGTTAAAAATAAGCAACAAAAGCTGCTAGATAAAAGTCTCCTTTATAAGAAACAAAACCAAACAAAAGCTCTGTGTCAGGAAAATTAATAAAGTGAAGCTTACCAACATTTTGCTTGAAGCACCAATCGAATTTGCGAGGCTCGATAAGAAATATCAGGACTAATTTGAAGCATAATACAAAAGCTGAATGGGCTTCGTCCATCCCCTCCCCCTTTAGTTGTCGCACCTCCCATGGGGCTATCATTGCCCGGGTTTAGCTGATTGTGTTTGTTCCTCCCCAGGCTTCCAACTGATGGATCACCTGATCCCAGCCACCGCTTTTTTTCTTGTTATTATATATCATCGTTTTCTTTACTTTCCTCCTACATTTCCTTTCCTTAATGCCGAGATCAACAGCTTCTGTATTCAGCTGTCGGTAGCCTGGTTATAAATATCCGCTGAAAAAAGATCGATAGATGTTTCAAACCTGAAAACAAACAGAGGGGGATAAATGGTATAAAATATGACACAATATAAAAAAATTTTTGAAAAACAAAACTGCTAGGGATTTATATCATCGTAACCTTTTTTTTTTAAAACCAAGCATATGCTTTCAATTGGTGAATTTAATAAATACATTTGTTGTGTATGGTTTTGATAAAATTGCTTTTTGAGCGATGTTTCAATTAATATATATCTAAAAATGATAAATAACAATTTCAGTCTTCTTTTATTTTTATCATTATGGTACTTGTTTTACATGTATGTGATTAATTAAAATATATTTGCTTAGAAATTGTCAGAATCAGTTTTGTATAATCTTTCTGATTAAAGCCATAAAGATTAAATATTTCTGTTGATTTGACAAAATTTTACTATTAATTACCCCAAAAATTTAGTTCATTTTTAAATCATGAATTGATATTGTATTGAATTAGTTGCCGTCACATTACTTTTACATAATAATTATCCTGCTTTATTTATAACATGAAATTTGCAAAGTTGAAAATTTTCTTTAAATAAAATATTAAAGCTGAGATGTAAGAATATTAAAACTTTTGCAGAGAAGTTAACTTAAACATCTCTCACTTGTTTATTTTCATGAAGTATTGAATTTCTTTTGATCAAATATTTTAAGTATGTAAATGCATTTGTAGTAAAATATAATTTGTTTTAAACATAAATATTTTCTACTATTTAAATTTTTAAGTACTAAATACTTTAATTTTTTTATAGTGGAAAAGCAAACTTCAGACAAATAGAAAAGAAGATATTGGACAGCATCATTGGACCTGGCAGATATGACAGCAGGATACGTCCTCACGGAATCAACAATACAGGTATTTTCATTCAATAATTAATTATTTGCTTTTGAGAATATTTATACTTTTACCTCATCATGTGATAACAGATGCGCTTAAAACACGTTAAAATATTCCTTAACGTGAATATACAAACTACAAAAAGAAATATATTATTCTGAGATTATTATATTTGTTGCATAATAATTTGAATGCATCATTAATGTTGTAATATTAACTATGTATAATTGATGCTTTAATATTAACTGTGAGAATTCCAGCCAATTTATTAAGAATAAAATTTTTTATCTAAACAAAAACAAATAAGCAATTTAAATTTTTTAACAAAATTCAATGAATCAAAATTTCAAATTAAATAAAAAAAAAATTTTGAAAAGAATATTTCTTTAAAATGATGCTGTATATAACTTAATGTTTAAAAAAAAAGTATTGTAAGAAAAATTAAAAAGTGTTTTCTTTCCGAATTATTAAGATGTAAAGAAATATAAATTGTATCTTTAATTAACCTTTTTTGCAATTTTTTTGTTCTATCAAAAGAAAAACTTTGAATTATTCAATTTTCAATTCCATGAATGTAAGGGATTTTAATTGTAAAGAACGATATTATAAATTACTTTTTAATTTAATTACTTTTTTTCAGATTAATTTAATTTCAAATATATCAAAATTAAAATTAAAATTTCTTTTTAAAGGAAACAAACTAACCTTTTTAGGAAATTTAAATAGCTGTATTTTTTTAAAAAGTACAATATTAAGAGCTTAAATACACCAAATCATTTCAAAAAGAAATTTTGTAATACATTAATGTGGCTGAAAAAAAGCATAGTTAAGTCTGTCAGCGATTTATTATAATTTGAAAAGGGTAGATCATTGCAAATTGCATAAGAAAGACATTGGCAAAGTAGAATGTCTGGAATGCATGATATTTAAATATTACAAGTAATATTCAATGTAAACAATAAATCTCGTCAATGTAATCGATACGTCTCGTGAATCATGAAGCCCTTTTGAATTTGGGAAAAGACAGGTAGGAAATTATGAGCAGATTAAAAAAACTGTATAAGGCAATAAAAAATTTATTCCACTAAAAATTTAATTTGAATTATTATTTAGCTACATCTATTAATAAATTCTTCTTAACTAAATTATCTATAGCTATAATTTTCAGGATTAAGTATTTAATGACAAAATAAATTTACATAAACTTCTTCAGGCAGCCAAAATCTACTTCTTTTAATGCAGCTGCTTGATTTTTATTACTATTGTTCATTATTATTTTTATATTAGCTTTTAAAAATATCATGCATTTTAGATATTTTCTTTCAGTTATATGACATGAGAATCTCCATGCATTTAACATACTAATTTTTACAACTCACGTTTCAGCATTTAATCTGCCGTTGGCATCTTATGTTGTAGAAAAAAATTATATTAACTTGCTTGCAGAGGTATTCGTTACAGTCTAAGAAAAAAAAAACTAGGCTTATATGCACATTTAAAAATATGTTTGAAACTCTCATCATAAAAAATAAACCACACTTAATGTAATTCACAAAAGATTTCAAAACAAATTTTCTTAAGATAAAAATTTGTTTGTTTAATCAAAAAGTAGAAAAAGTGCGTATAATTATATTATTTAATATTTAATTGGTGTTCTTTGTCATTATTAATAAAAAGTGAAATATTCCTTTAAAGTTATTTTTAATAAAGAATTGAAACCTTAGAATATAATAAAAAACACTAAACACTAAACTACACTACAGTTTTTATTTTCATGACATAAAATTTATTATAGTTTAATGTTTTAACTTAGAAACTAACAAAAGGACAGAAATATAGTTATCTAAAATAAAAGAGAAGATCACTTTCAAAATTTTCTTATGAAACTTGAAATGTTTCGCAAGACAATTACCATTGATCTTTTATCTTTACTGCTAGACAAAAAATACGAAAAATATCTCCAAATATGAGGCACATAATAAACGAAATTGTAACGTAATATTCACTATAATATATTTAACTTCTAAAGCCAAGTATATATAGGAATTAACATAAATTTATTTTCTAAAAATCTATAGAATCAAAAGTATTTTCACTGAAACACGAAAACAAATTTATATATTTTTATATTGCAATACTTTAAATTGAAATAAAAGAATTGTTTTTTCTTTCAGCTTTGAGGGTAAAACATTATAATTTTTCAAATAATACAGCAAGAAATAAATATTAAATGTGTTCTTACTACATCTTAATTCGTTCTTACTATGTCTAGAAAAAATTTTTATTTATTCTTACAACAATTTACTTACACAATTAAATCAAAGAATGAGCTACGTGAAAAATCTCATCAGACAACATTTTTCTCCTGCAGGAAAATATTTCTGCTTTAAATGCTAGCATTTTTATTTTAAAAATAAATAGCAAGCATGTAAAAACAAGTAACAAATAAAAAATATGCTCACTCAAAATGAAAAATTAAGAGAAATCCCAGTAATTTAATTCTAACACACTCTTACCCATAGCTGCCTTTGAATACAAGAAAACCCTACAAACTTCGCGTTTAAATATCTCAGAAATTGTCCGCAACCTTCTTTTTTTAACAAGAAATTTCATTAAGAAAATAAATTATTCCTGCAATTAAAATATATGCATAACTTCGAGTACTTAATCCCACGTTCCGAGTTTACATTTTCCCAACAAAAGAAAAGATTAACATTAAAGATAATTAACTACCCGAAATCGATTTTCTACTAAAACAAAGAGACAAAAATTAATCATCCTTAGAAAATGCCATACTTACGTATAATATCTGTGTTCTGAACTACATCCATCAGTAGAGTTAATTAAGAATCTTGAAAATGTGGGGATAAGTAATTTTAGAAGGTGAATTACCATGTCAATAATTGCTACATATTCAGTGGCCTTCCCGCAGTGAATTCGATTGCTTTGATATGATAGCACCGTCCGTTAGATTTCATGATTAAAATCCCTACTGAATACCCCTCAATTAATACTTGATGAAGGAAATGTGGAAGACTCTAACAATATAAGTCAGTTTAATTTCATGTCCCACTCTTTCTTAACAATGCTTGGAATGTTTTAAAAAAAAAAGATATTTTTAATTTTTAAATACTTGGAACATATTAGAAACATTTAAATAGAAGATATTTTCAGATCAAATGCATATTGAAACTTTCATCTTCCATTTATAGAATATAATCGGTAAAATTGTTGTGAAACATAAATTAAAATAATTAACTAAAAAAATTATTAGTTCTCAAACTTCATCTCAAAAGACATGAGGCATTAAAATAATTCCTTTGTAGGAAATAAAATTAATCTGATATTTAACAATTTTAATGGATTAAATTACCCATTAAAGATATTTTTATTTCCGTTTGGGAATCTAAGACATTAGGTTAGGAAAATAACATTAACATCAAAGTTTAAATAATAAATATTACTTATATTTTCTCGATTTTGTGTTTGTTATTTCTATTTACATTATTAACACATTGACACTAATATCAATATTCAAATATTTACTATACCGAAGTGTAGCCTCGTAATACACGAAGGTGTGACATGTTCAAATAAAAATACTTTGAAAATAATAAAAAAATTTTTTTAAAAACTTGCCACTGAAATTATACTTTAAAAAAGTTTTAAATGACAATGTTACGTTGAAGTAAATAAATATTCTTAACAGTTCAGAATTTTTGGCATTGTTAGTAATGCATACCATTATTTCAAAGGGAAATTTGTGGAGATACAAAACAATCTTACAAAAGCAGATCAATAGTCAAGAAAATCCCCTTTTTCAGAACCGGTCAAAATTGTTTTTTTTAAAGCAATTACTTTATTTAACATTTAAAAACATGCACCACCCCAGAAATGATTTATCATTCAAATATATATTTTGTTTCGCAATTACACTTAAATGAAAGACGGAAGCGACTCGGTAAATGTGGATGTTGCATAATTAATCTCTTCGTAATTGACGAGGGAAGAGGGAATTGAGACTTTTACTTCCTAGCTTGTCTCACGTCTCATTTGTTTTCTGCGAAGATGTAATTCTTTTCTTTTTTCCCCGTAATTCTTCTTGTATTTTCTTCTTCATATTTTGAGAACTTTTTACGAGGACGCATCCCTGGAGAATCTGAGAAGCATAGACAGAAGTCATAAGAAATGATTGGCTCAACAGGATTTCTTTAGTAAGAAGCATATGAAGCTGAAAGCTCAGATGACCTTAGTGGTCTCCTCAGAGCTCTGTGATTGGCTTAGTTGCCATAGAGATTGCTTCTTATAACTTCTGAGTAGTGGGACGTTTTCGAATGCACACACATATACGAAAACAACAGACGAGGCAAAGAATAATCCCTCTTGCGAAGGGAAAAAAGGGACGAAAAAGCCTACGTAGATGGAAAGGAACGAAAATTGCGAAGAAAGTGCCTGCCGACACACACAGAGTAACGTAATGGTTGGTCTTTTTCTGCAGTATATTTTCTTAAGAAATATCGTTCCTTCTGAAAGGAGTTTTTCAAAGCCTCTATTATAGTTCTGCAAACTGCATTTTATTGCTCCAATTTTTTCATTTATGAATTCTTTTTATTATTAAAGGTAGCCTATTATTCAAAAGAAAAAAAATATATTCTTCTTATATTGGGCGATATTGAAATTGGGATAGAAATTTTTTACAACGATGCTCTTACAAATCAGGGTACAATATTGTTTTTAGAAATTATTCAGATATTAAGATTTGTTTTTGCCTAAATCCAATGCTCCCATGTGAATCTGAAACATAATTAACAAAATTGAATAAAAACTGCACAATTTATTTGCATTTTAGTTTACAACAAATTTTTATTGCCCATATCAAAATAAAGCTTGGTTAACTAAATTTACTCTTGTAAATAATCCAGTATTCTGGGTTCTATTTGAACAAGATTAATTTCGAATTAAACTTGATAACATGGGATGTAATTGTTGTGATACGATGTAATAATTACAATGTATATTTCAACAATGCATTTAAATTATCAGTTAGTTATTCATAGGTATAATACCCATTTATCGAGATATACTATTTATGTTTGACTAATGTAGAAGCAATGTAATACATATTTTATATAAAAAAAAAACTATTATTTAAAAAATAAGATACTATTATCACTTTAGTTTAAATAAATCTTACCTATATAATTAGATAAAAAAATAAAATAAAATGATATATATATAAGTGTGTACGTTATTATATTAGTTATTATATATATGTATAATAATTAATATAATAATATCTTTGATTTAAATTCAGTCATCTAGAAGGAAATAACATAGTTTATAACATTCTGTGAGGACCATATTCCATACCATAAGAATATGTTATTCCTTTATAAATCTATTTGCCAGTTGTTATAATTAATTTTTGGGGGAGATTTATAAGTGCTTCTTTTTATTTTACTTATTTCTTTTGTGTTTGTAATTTTTCCTTCTCTGTTTTTCTATGTTTTGTAAACATTTTGTGTTCTTTTTTTTTTTTTTTTTTTTTTTTTTTTGTTTTCAAATGCAGTTTTTGTCGTTCAACCTTTGAATTCTCATGTTTATTAAATTATTTTCACTATAGTATTAATCAATTATGTGATGCTTGTGAAAAAGAAAACTGAATATATTTACAAGTTTCAGTTAAACCAAAAATGTGTTTATCATATTAAGAATGCATGAGGAATGAAATATACATTTCAATCCAAATCATTATCCCATTTACCAAATTTTGATTTTTAAATGGATGAACCGAATGTTTTTCCAGGACATTTTGATCAAAAATAGACTGTAACCAACTTTTTGAACATTCATTTAATTTAATAAACACTCTACGTTTTCTCTGGCACTAAAGGAATTTTGCCACAGCTGTAAAAAAAAAAAGGATCTTTTATTGTTAAAGATATTCAAAAATTGTTAATATTTATTTTAAAATTTCCTAAGTAAATAAATATTTCAAATATATAAACAATCACAAATGTGATGGATTGAAAAACTCATGTTGATGCTCAAAAATGTATCTGAAAATATGCTCATAATCTAAATAATTTTTAATTAACAGGATATTTATTATATAAAATTTACAAAAAAAAAAAAAAAAAGTAATTAGACTATTTTTAAAATAAATTATATTTTATGTACGTATTGTTCATTTCCCCAAATTATGTACTAAAAATGCTTTATTTTATTTTGTAATTATCGATCAACTTGAATGATTCAGTTTTAAACAGAAAACCTAAATACATAAAATTTCCTTTTCTTTTCAATAAAAGTATAAATCCAATAATTATATAAGTCACCAAATTTTTAAATTACTTTTTAATCAGATCCTTTAAATTATTTAAAATATTCAAGAAAAACTTTTTTAAATATAAATTTTTTTCAAAATCGTGGTTAGGATTTAAAAGTTATTTTCTCTGTTAAGGGATAAAAATAATTTATTGCCTTGAAGACAGATAAAAAGAGATTTTCATTTTAAAATTTTGCGACATAAGTTTTTAATTAAAAAAAAAAAGACATTTTTAGAAAACATAAATATATAAATAGATTAAAGTATAAACAGAAAAAGAGATTTTAGTATAAACAGACTGGAATTCATTTATCGTAAAATATTCTTCGAAAAAAATCGATTTTTTTTTTATGTCATACACATGATTTTCGTGATCATACATCCGTACAATTTCTCTAAAATTAATTGTTAAAAGTTTCTTGGAATTAAAGAAGAAAAAAATATTTACTTTCTTTTTAAATTTTGCAATAACAAGGTTGTATTAATTGGTTTCTATCAAAATTATATTTGTTCAAGATATTTTCTCAGCAAAACAATGAAGTTCTATAGTAACAACATGAAAGATACTATTTCGGCAAGATAAATATTTACTTCAAACTCAAAGCTCTGGATTGACCCCAGATTCTTTAGAAATTTTATATAGACTTCTTTTTTTTTTTTTATACTCCTTTGTTAGCACTTCTCACTTCAGTTTATAAAGAATTTCTGGGAATTTTTTTGCCCTAGAGCCAGATGCTAACAGTTAGCATACCTACCATCATAATAGCGAATATGAAAAATTTAATAGGGTTTCCGAAAAAAGTATTTTCTAAGACATGCTATTCATGTTTGTATGAAGTTAACAGCTTTAAAAATAATACTTCAAACATCAGGGCTGTGTTGCTAAACAAGTCTAATAGAAATCTAAGAATTCATTGATATGAGAATATTTGCTTTATGTAGTGCACCTCAGACAAATCTTTCAAAACCGACAAACCTTTACAAAAACACTTTGATACTTGATGTTTGTTTTCCAAAATATTCCAGGAAGTAATATGGATCTGCATGTTTTTGAAAACAAATAAATAAAGTTGGAAATAAAATAAATAATGTATGAAAGAAATTGAAAGGAATTTTAAAATACTCAATAATAATATATAGACGGATAAAAATGCAAACTTTTGATTTTATCATTTACAAAAATGGATCAATAAATTTATAATAAATCATTATTTCGAGAATTATTTCTATTAGGAAATTATAATTTTAAAAATTGTAAAATTATTTTACATGCGTAATATTAAATATTTCTGTGTCAATGTTAAATATTTATGAATGCAAAAAAAAAAAATATTTAAATATTTTTATGTCAAAATAATTTGAATATATTTCTGAACTGTGATATCATTTCGAGTTATTAATATTTGAATTTCATTCAATTGTTACAAAAAACATTTTCAACTTACATTTAAGTTATCTAGTGTTTCGAAAACTAAGTAAAACTAGAAATAATAATAATAACGTTTATAATATAATATCTTTAGATAAATTTCTTTAGTGCTCTTAATTTGAATTGTAACAAATATCTGATTATTAAGGATGACTATGTGATTATATGATTATATTGAATGTTGAATGAAACTATTAAACATTATACTTGTTTAGTCTTATCATTACGCATATATGTCACAATATTTAGACATATTGATGTCATGCATATATTTATTAAATTACTAATAATGAAATAATTATTAATATTCCATAACGAAAACGTGTTAAAGAAAAATGTGCTGATACTGTATTAAAAGTAAACAAATAGAATATTTTAGAATATAGAAAAATAAAAAGCAAATAGAATATTTAAAATGAATTTGATCTTCCTACAATATATAATATATAATATTTTTTTATTTATTTAAAAATATGCATTTCAAGTAAAAATGCTTAAGTATGCACAAAATTTGTTTTCAAGTGGAGCATTTTAATATTATAAATATTGATTTGCAAGTTAATACATTTATAGAACTCTTAAAACATTTGGATACATTCATAAAAAGTACTCAAATATTCACATACGCATGCCATAATAAAACTTTTGATACCTTGTCTTTTCTCTAAGTTTTCTTTTTAGACAGTTCTTTTTCATGTCAAGCGAAACAGAAAATGGCTTTGAAAAAAAATACCCTCAGGAATGAACATTCTTTCAAAAGGGACGAAGCTATATTTCCACAATGGCATTTCCAGGTTCACCAAAAAGATTTAAAGCAACAAAATATAAAACAAAACAAGTTGACGCAGTATATATTTTTACATCTCTATGTTAATTTTACTTGATCTTATACTAAGGAATCAAAACTTGATAGCAATTTCATTAGATATTGTTTCACAACATCATTGTAACGGATATTTTTTGTAGTCGTCGTCCATTCAATATGGAAACGGTCCCTCATTGTGTTTCACTATCAGATAAAGGATGAAATGAAGAGACAGAGTTGAGCGATGTCAGAGGTTTGAGATGAGATAATCATATTCCTCCAGGATTAGTTTCTCAAACCGCCTCTCTCAATCTGGGTCCTTGCATGATGGAAGAGGGTTGAACCCCATGACGATAGCACACTCAGCCCCTTGTCTTATCGGCAGAGCCGACGGCGTGATTTTTAAATCTTAATTAATTCCAATCTCCCATACTGTTTTCTGTAGTTTCTTTTACACTGATAATTGAAAAATACTAATGCAATACTATATGTCAGAAGAAATCCACCAATCCTTTTAAGAATAACTACGAATAAACTTGTTAATATTTTAAGATAAATTAATACAACTTTCCATAAAACATATAAGGTTTGAAATTATTTGCTATTATCTTAAATTTAATGCATTGCGTTTTATAATGCAAGTCAACAATATATTTTTGCGATGAAGAAATCATGAAAATGGTACTATGGTTGTGAAACATATTAAAACATACGAAAAGGAAATAATAAACTGTGTACGTGAAATTATCTTTTTTATTAGAAAGTTTATTGAGTTTTCATTTTAGAAAATGAATTTTAAAAACTCCTTGTTATAAAAAATTAATAAAATTTCCATTAAACTATTATACAAAAATTATCAATACCATTATGTTTATTTTATTTACGTTGTATTTTATATTAGGAAAGTAAAAATATTAAATTAAAACTTTATTCTAGATTTCCAAATTTTATTTCTCTTATTTTTTACCGAATTATAGAGACAGACCACTTGAAATTTTTTATTTTTTAAAGAAACTTAAAACTATACTATAGGTACTTTTACCAATTAGGCAATATTTTTACAGTAAGATAAAATATATCTTTCCCTGCTTAAATTACTTCAAATTACATTTTTTATTGAAATAAATACATCAAATTTTGTGGTGTTTTTTTTAATAACAATTACATTATTACTTTTTGTATACATTTAATTAACGATCAAATGAATGTCGATCCTTAAGAATTAACACAATTCTTCTCATGCTTAGAATAACATAATTTTGCAATTTTTCCCTTGCATTATAATTCTTCTATCAAAAATTGAATAATATTTTTCAAATTCCTTTCTATTTGTTTTTATCTATTATTGTTTCCTTAAAAATCTTAACAATTAGAAAAGTTCAAATTTTACCTACTGGAATGTTTACAGAAATTTTACTTCCAACACTGTACAAATATTATACTCCTTTTAGAAAAAAAAGTAAATAAAATTTTAAAAAAAAAAGAAACTAATATTTCTTCAAACTATTTGTGACAAGTGAAAAAAAAAAAAGGCTTCAGTTCAACAATTCTGTAAGCCCTAGTCGCTTCTTTCTTTTAAAAGCATTGTTTAAAGATCTTTATTTCTCAGAAGTTTCTGCTTCAAAAATCTTGTCCTTTCTGAAGACAATTCTTCACCCAATTTCTCCACTATTTTATCAACCCTTGATGCTCTTTCCGTCCTTGTCAAAAGTCCCTATCAAAGTATCAATGTCAATCTCGGCTACGTCTAATGTGATAACAGTCTGCCGGATTCAGCAAGCGCATAAAACTGCAATGGAAGTTGTAACGAATTCTGGAGATACTGACCTTGACGGAAACTTTTATCATTCCCGAAATAGGCGAGATAAAATGTGTCGGGAAGAATGTAACATTGGTAGAATTTACTGAATTGTTGAAAAGTGATAACAGTTAGGGAGAGAAATGTAAAGGACAAATTTCTATTCATTTGTATGTGTTTTCTGTGAGTAAGTTATTTAAGACATTGTAATAAGATATTTCAAAAATAAATGTATTCGTTTTAAGACTGCTCTTAAGGCATTTTTTACACTTAGGCAATATTTTAACTGTAAAACAAATTATTTCTTTCAGTATTATTTTTCCATAGCAGAAACTAGTTCAGTATTGAAATATAAAAACGTTAACAGTTTAAACAGTGCTTATTAATGTTTGGTTAAAAATTTGGTTTTAATTGGCTTATTAAACTAATAATAAAGCTCGTTCTTTGCCTAGCTATTTGATCACAATTGTCATCAAATAGCTAGGCAAAGAACTAGATTTATTATTGGTTTCAAATATGCAATTATCAAACATTATTTCGTACTAAAGATTGAAATAAACTTTGCTCAGAGATATTTTTTGGGGGAAAGGGGATTCTTTTTTTTTTTTTTTTACAACTAGTTCTATTACTTTTCATTTATGTTTCACAAAAAAAGATTTATTTTCTATTTTATTTAGTTTAAATATACTGATCGTAAATGAAAACGCGTCAAAATGGGACAATTACAAAAGGCCTAATAAATACATAATTCCAATTTAAAAGGCTGAGTTACCTCTAAAATAAACGACATTAAAAGAAAAATATTCAAAATATATTGTTAAAAACATAATTAATCACAGTAAACATATAGTAAAATTGTTCTACTTACCTTTTACGTTTAAGCTTTATTATTGTTTAAATATTTCTTTAAATTACGTGATGAATTAGTTGCAATCCCAAATTCACATGAAAGCATAAAGTTATAATTTATAATAAAACTAAGATAATTAATTATTTGAAAATATTATTCCATATAATATTTTTCAACATTTTATTCATCCCCATCAACTATTTTCAACGAAATACAAGACAGTGATAAAATTACGTATTCATAAGAATGGAAAATCTTTCTGATGCAATAACAGAAACATGTGTTTTAAAAATATGTGTAGCAGAAAATAAAAACCAGCCCCTTTTAATTAAATATAAAAATAAATAGGGAAGGTATAAAAACCCATTTCTTCCCTATTTGAGGCAGCACAGTTGACTTACCAGTGATGAGATAAAATTGCAATTGCGTTTTCGAGTAGGTGGCCTCTTTTGAGCGAGTATGAAAAGTCGTTTTATTTCCAATGAAAGCTTCCTTCTGTGAGTGACATCTTTATATACACAAAACCTATCTTCATCAAATGCAGGCACCCCAGCAGCTTGGCTTCTCCTTTTTCGCTTCATATCGTGAAGCATTTATGAACAAATTGATATTCTTTTTGTTTTCATATGTTGAGCTCCCGTGACTTTTCTCTTCGCTGTCTCGGATTTATGAGATTGTCTTTTTCAAAACATTTTCTTGTATCAAGATTTGAAAGGAAAAGTCCTTGATTGTTTTTTTTTTTTTTTTAAACATTTGCTTATTTGTATATTCAGTTATGCTTTTATAAATGATCCTTCAGCTGTATTTTATTAAATTTTATTTATATATAACTGCTATCTTAATAATGTGTATCTATATACTCTAGAGTTACATTTACTTTGTAATAGTTTAAGTTATAAGGAAATTTAGAGGGAGCTTTAGTTAATAAATTTAATTTCAAATAGAATTGCAAATAACAATTGTTTAATAAGTTTAATTTGAGAATCAATTTTTTTCAGAGAAAATTCATTTTTTTAAGAATTAGCTGATATATCCATCATGGTTCTAGTAATGCTTTCAGAAAAACCAAAATTGATTTTTTAAGTCCAGTATATTATTTATATATCCATCATATTTTAGTGTCGTATGACGATTGTAAAAACAATGCCAATCAACAACACCGGAAAAAAAAACATATGTAATGTCATTAACGTATTTATTAATGTCTTACAGAGTAACAAGATATTTTTTTAACATATTCATATGCTACAAAATCTACAATATGTACAAATTAACAAGTTTATTGCAATACATTTGACTGATTATTAAAGGTACTAATTTTCCTATTTAAAATATTTCGTAAAAATTGTCTGTAAAACACAATTTTCTTAAAATTGTAAAATCCTGAAAAATCTATATTAAATTTAAAATACTAATTCATATGTCTATTTCAGTTTCTATTTAAAAGGGAAAAACATTGGGAAAAAAAATGCAGCTATATAACATATAAATTTGTCTAAAATGATCTACTAAAACTTAATTTTAAAAACCGAGACCTTTATTGAACTAAAATTTATTACGTTGCTTTTTCATATTCCTATCTTTATTAATTTTTTTTAAATAACTGTACTGGAAAATATTTATAGAACCCCATCCCCCCCTCCCGAAAAAAAAATCATGAAGTTTTGAAACTATTATTTGAAATATAAAAAGATATATTAAATAAATGAGATAGCCGAGATAGATGGATGCCAAGCTGAATTTCAATACATATAAAAAAAAAACAGGCAGGGTAACGTCTACATGTTTTTTCTCTGACAGATGGGGTAGAATAAGGGGAAGGCAACAGCCTTCCATAACAGTGTAGGGAGAAAGAGAGCTTTTGCAACCCCCTCATTAGGTTACTAAGTCCCTAAAGATCCCTTTGAACAAGAGATTGGGGGAAAAAGGGAAGATTTCAGATGAGAAGTTGGGTTGTTCATCCCTTCCTTTACTTACCTTTTCATTATTTTTTCCAATGACATCCACAAATGACAATACTAAAAAAAAAAAAGAAGAAAAAAAAAGTAAAAGTCAGTCAAACAAAAAGAAAAAGAAAAAAAAAAAATCACTTTTGTTTTCTTTGAACGTTGCGAGTTATTGCGGGAGACGTAAAAGTCTTCTACAGGAGCAAATCTTTTTCTAATGATGGATTTTCTACCTCCGACTCCACCTCTCTGTCTTGCAGTTCGTGTGCGTATGTGTGTGTGTGTCAATATCGAAGAAAAACCTATGAAATGATAAAAAAAAAAAAAATTAAATGACTGCACTGTTTATAGAAGAAAAACAGAGCTGCGGGGAGACAGTGGCTTAGTTAGCCAAGTTGTCGGTTTGCTTTTGGTTTTATCCTTCCTTGAAATCTTCCCTTTAAAAGACAGCAAGAAAAAAATTAATTTTCTTTTACAAATGACTCGGTAGGAATTTATTGTTTTTGGCCATTTGTTATGTACTACCTACTCATACTGAATGTGTACCTCTTCTTCATGAGTTAAAAACCAGAAATGTGAAGTTTTCACGCATCATCAGCTTGTATTTATTTAGAAAAATTATTAGAGTTTATTTTTTGTCACTTTTGCTTTGCAACATAATTTAAGAGCCTTACTTTATCCGCTTTGTTTTTAATATTAAAAAAAAAGTCATCATTGCAAAGCATTATATTTAAAAACGAATATATACATCTATTTATATATACATATAATATAGATAGATAGATATGTAAATCGATACATATATTTGGCCGTATTCTATATTATTCATTTTGAATTTGTGCTCCTTTTTTATGAGAGTAAAATCTGAAAATTAAAAGTTTTATCTCCTCATCAGATTGTATTTATATGAAAAAAAAATCAGTTTCTACTTTGCAATAATGACGATTTTTACTTTGCAAGGCAATTTAAAACCTTTATTTTATTTGTTATATTTAGGCAATTTTCTCTATAAGAAACGAAAATCGTCTAAAACTCATATTACTTAAAGGAAAATGAAAGCTCTCTTTGCAAAAATTTTTTGTCCATATGTAATTGTCGGCTTTAATGTCTTATAATTTATTTACTCTCAAAAAAATATCTAAAGTTATTTAAACATGATTGCTCATAAACTAATTTTCTAATGTCAAACAACAGAGTAACAACCAACCAATCAATTCAAATTTAATTATGCACAAAAATATTATTTTGTTAATTAAAAGTGTTAATTAAATTAATTTTTCTAATATATCAAAAATCAAATATATTTTTATCTAATTTTATTAAAGTTTCTACAGGAATTTAAAATTTTGATGACAGTTTCTGAAAATTATTTGTTATTAATAAATGACCTGCTGAATAGAAACTAATTAACAATATCAAAAAAAAAAAAATAGTTATCAATTGTTTCAAATTATAACTACTTTGTGGTAAACTTTATAAGCTAAATTTAATTAAATAAAACACATTATCTTATAAATATTTTACTTGAGTGTTAAAAATTTTTCAAACAGATAGCTATATATTGGCTTAAGACTTTAAAATATAGAAATGTAAAAACAAATTTAAAGCAAGTCTTGTTCATTGTTTCAATTGTACAAAAACATTTCTGAAGAAAATATTTTCATCAAAAAGTCGAAATGAAGTACTACAAGTTTGTTAAACTTTTTATATGGTTTATCTTCATTTTTAAAATAGACTAACAGTCATTCAAGTTAATTATATTTAAACTATAACAATAATAGAATTGTAATTAACCAAATTTAGTGGTAAGTGTTTGATAGATACATAAAAATTTATTTTAAATAGATTAACAAGAGGCCATAAAAGGAAAGATTGTATAAAAATGTCTGACGAAAATATTTACATCAAAAGTCAAAATCTAGTACTACAAGTTCTTTAAACTTTTATTATTTTTTAACTTCCTTTTTAAAATAGTCATTCATTCAATTTAATTACTACAAATTAATGGAACGGTTTTGTGCCTGTTTATTTTTTTTTTTACTTAAAATAGTTTGGAGCCTCTTATTAATTATTATTATTACTATTCACTATGTGTAACTATTGCAATTAAAACTTATATAGTATATTAGCCGCCCTCAGATTAAAAAAAAAAAAAAAATTAGAAAGTAAAAAGAAATTCATTCGGGAAAACTTCGGCAAAAGTTCATGACTTAAAAATTAAATTGTCTTCATCTGATAAAGCTTAATGCTACATTTTAGAATCATTTTACATCGCAGAAAGGATATCTTCTTTCCTGAATTCAGCATTTTTATTCTTCAAATTTCCGTTTCCCATTCTAGTGTTCCCTTTCTGATGTGTCAGTTAATAAGTGGCTCTTTCTTTTTTTTTTTTTTTTCCTTTTGGGTTTCTCCAAAATCCCTTGATTTGGAATTTGACGAGATACGCTTCGAGCGAAATGATGCTCGTATTCTTACAAGTTAATGGAACTTGAATCACATTAAAAATGAATGACTTTTTTTCAGCATTCATTTTCCAAGTTGGAATGTCTGGAATACTTTCATTTACTAGTTTAAGTAAACTTTTTTTTTTGTCCAACTGGTTTTGATTGTGTAGTGTTTTGAGTAAGTTCGAAATATTACAAGAGAATTGAAATACGTAAATATTCGCTTGTACTAATAGGATTCCTAAATGTTCACAGAAAAAAAGTTTTTAATTATATTGTGAAAAGATATTTTGAGCATTTTATGAAACATGAGCAAAGACCACGTTATAATAGTTCATGATCATTTAAATATATTGAAAAAATAAAATTTCTTGTACATTTTCAAATATATAACTTTATATAGTTATATATTTGAAAATGTACAAAGCAATTTTAATTATTGTAAACCAAATAATTTTTAATATTAATTTTTATCATGAACGCTATTATAGTTTCATTCAAAATGCTTACATTCACTTGGTATATTCCTTCTGTTGTTGAAATTAGAAAGAAGTGAAAATATTTCTGCAAAAAAAAAAAAAAATTCAAATGTTTAATCATTTTATGAAGATATTACTTAAATAAGATAAAACGTAACCTCGACTAAGTATAATAAAATATTTAAAAGCCAATAAGTGAGACTTGCTGTTTCTTTTTATCTGTATTTATAGATATAGATATAAAATGTTTTATATGAATATATGTATAATATAAGTACACAGCATAAGAAATATATGCGGTTCAAAAGGGGAAAAACAATTTTTAAAAAAATAAAATTTTATACATAAAAAAATCCACATTTTTAATTTACAGCTTAAAAATTATTAAAAGATTAACTAAAAATTTATGTACATATGATGATAGACTACTATAATAGGTGGAAGTAATTTTCATAATTTTATTGTTCACAATTTGGACAAAGATTTGAAAATTTTTTAATAACAGTTGATAGATAGTGCATAAATTTATTTATAAATAAATTATTTTTAACACCTTTATTTTTATCTTCCGTTTAAACAAATATATAATCAGTATTTCCTCAAAGAAAATTATTAAAATAACAATGGGACATTCCAGTTTAAATAAATATAATCTTAACAGTAAATCAATTAATTACAAATGCAATAACTTAACAAAGAGAAGCATTAATCTGATTATATTTTGATAAGATTCATTCGGCATTCCAACCATTTCTGACGTGATGAAAATGTGCCACGTATAATAAATTAAGAGAAAATGGTAAATACCTTACCAAGCCAATTATCTGAAAGAGATCAAACTATAAATAACAACCAATTCTAAAACTAAGACCAGGGAGGAAGTATCTTTCTTAAACCCGACATAATGCTCATCATCAGCGAAGCAATCATTCCCTCCGTCTTGTCACGCCCTTTTCTACCTCTTATCAAGATCCATCTCCTCCAAACACATATCGCTCATAGAGAGGACCATGTTTATTAGAGTTCAAAGGCTCTACGAAGATGCTAGGCTAATCTAGTTATTGAACTCTAAGCAAAGCTCAACAGTTCCTGGATTAAATTAGTCTTGCCAAGTGGACGGTAGTCCTGGCGCCGGAGGTATTAACGGTCACTTCTCTTATTTGACGCTGAGCTGAGTAGTGGGTTAGGTCCACCCTTTCTGCGTGGGCTGGGACTGACATTTGGACAGCGAAACTTTGAGCCAAATATATTTATAATTACCAAATTGAATAGAAATCATTGATTTCGAATCCATTATTTATATAATTATAGGCAAGCGGTAGCCCAGATAAGCAGTTTTGAGAGCGTTTTGAAATCTTGCTAATCAAAAGGAATTAGCAAAAGCTTATATTTTATATAAATAAAATTATAGAAGTCGTTTAATCAAGGGTTGTTTTTAAACATTTATTTAATAACTATATTAATAATGGTTTCTTTCCTGTACATCGAAGAGATTTGTGGGCCATTTGTATACATCACGAACAGCCCACCGATGCTGAAGACAGGGTGATATTCTTCAAGAGTTGACGCCCTGTATTTGCGTTAAGGGTGGAGACTTCATTTTATTCATTTTTCACAGAGCTTTTTGTTTTGTTTCCAATGAAGTGTATTATCTAGTGGGAAAATTTTTCAGTGCTTTACATTAGTGGTCTTCGTGCTCGTCTTATGTATGCCTCAAACAGCCTATCAACAGGAGATGAATGGAAGTAATTGCCTTATAGTACGAATTTTAGGGGTAAAAATTTCTGCATCTGCAGGTCATACAGGAATAAAACTCGAAAATCCTACCAGACAGTCTGACTGTCGAGGTTTGATGTCACAATTGCCAATCGAGGTTATACATGATGTCATAATCACCATCGAATCTTCCCGGTTTCTGAAAGCTGTGACTGAAGCAGACGCCGCCCGCTTCGAGGGTTAGGATCTATGTACCACTATAACTGCGCGCAAAGCAAAATGTATTGTAATTATTAAATTAAACAAGAATTATTGATTTCATACATGGTACTTGTATAATTGTTATAAAATATCCAAAAAAAAAAAATTTATACATTTTTGTATAATTTATTTAAAAGATTCTTGGCAAACGAGCAGTATAATGATATGAAAAATTTTTAAGCTTCTTTTTTTTAAAGGATTTCATTAAGTATCTTACTTGACTCTGAGAAAAATTGGATAAGTTCAGACTTTAGGAAGCCTGGGAGGGTCAAACAGTGAGTTGAGGAAGAAATATATTTGATTATCAAATTGAATAAACATTATTAATTTCGTATCCATTGTATATAAAATTATCAGAAAGGAAACTATATAAAGATTTCTATATGATGATTTAAAACCATTTTGTAATCAACATATTTAAAAACACTTTTATTACTCATTCTTTTCAAAAATTTAAAAATCTTTTATTCAGGTTTTATTGAAAGAACAATTTTTAATTTTTAGTTCCTATTTATGAATTTGTAAAGGATTTTAATAGCTTTGATTACTTTTCTTGTTTTTACCATATCCTTCATTACTATTTTACATTTTGTCTCAATTTACAGATATTCATTTAAATGTTGATTTGTATACACTGAGCGTGGATAAATTTATACAAAGAAAGATTTTCAGTATTTTTAATTTTATGGTTGTTGTTTTTTCATTTTGACACAGGTTTCCAAACTGTTAATGAATATATTTGACTTAAAGATCGATAATAAAATTTCATGACACATTCCTTCAAAAGATATGTTTTTTATTTCGAAAATCTTCACATTTCATTAATTTAATTTTTTTCTAAATAGAGAAATAATCCTAGAGATTAATCTTTATTAAAAAAATCATAGAGAAATATATTGAATTTTCTTTAAAAATTTGGCTTACGAAAAAGAAAAAATTGCAAAGAACTTTGCTAAAAAACTTATTAATTAATTTATAAATAAATAAAATAAATATCTCATATTTTAAGCCCTTTGTTTTCTGTTATTCATTATATAAAGAATACCTTTGTTTGATTTAATAATCTTTTTGTTAAATTTTCACTATAACGAAAAATTTGAAACTTTTTAAAGTTTTTATTTAACTCCATTGAAATTCATTAATTTTGAATTCAAATTAATAAGACCAGATTTATTTTGCACATTTCTTAAGTAAAACTACGACTTATATTAACATATATAGAAAATTGTTAACAGAAAACATGAAAATAATATTTATTTCAAGGTATTTGATTTTGTTAAATATCGTCTAGAGGGAGCTTATTTTAAACTTATGTAAAAATTAAAAATATATATATATTGAATAATAAATTAAATATATATATTAATTTATATATATATTGAAAAAAAATTATTGCGATTCATAAAAAATGTATAAAAACATAGTTCAGAATTGCTTTATTTGTAAAATAATGAAAAATAAAAACATTTATACAGAATAATAAAAAAAATTTTTAATGAAAACTAAAATATGGAAAGATATTATTTTAGTTTTAATTTAAAAAACACAAATTTTTTCCCTGTTTTACTAATTATATTTTTTAAATTTTTTATGAATTTTAAAATATAAAAACTTTTTGTTTGAAGTTGCAAACGACCCGTAATTTTTAATTATGTCATCGTTTCTCTCCACATATTATGATTTAATGTAGTTTTTCTCACTATTATAGCATTTTTTTTAAAGCTGCATAAATTTAAATAACGCGTGATACTAAACTTTACGAATGTGGTATAAATACATCTTTCTAACAAATAGAAAAAAATAAATCTTATTTAACAAAACATTATTTACGAATCAAACACGGCTAACTTTCACTGAGATCACAAATGATTCATGATGCACTTATACCAATTCCATGGTAATTTATATCCTCCCAAATGTCTTCCAAGAAACGTTAAAAGGTCGTTGTGTAAGTTGAAACTCTGTTGCCTTTTTTCCATGTCGTTGTTGAAATTCAGCAATACTCGTAAGATCCTTGCCTTTCAAAAGATTTTCCGGTATCCCATTGGATATGCATTTGCGTTCAGATGCATAAGGTTTACACTACGCGATAGAACTGTCTGTCGAGCCCAGGAGCCATGGATCAAGAAACGACACTGAAGAAAAGAAATACCAAAAATCTCAACTCTAGTTTTCTTTTTCTTTTCTTCTTTTTTTTCTTTTTTTCCCGTTTTTCCAGCACGTACTAGGCCTTTTTCTTCCTGAGCCTTGGAACTTTTCTCTTCGTAGGTCATTTCTTTTTCTACGAGTCAAAAACGGCGTTTATCGTGCGTCGTTTGCGATAAATGCCGCTTCTGTTGGATGGGGGTTCTTTTTCTGTAAATTGCAAGCAATTCAATCGAAATTCGAAGCGTTATCGATAACTGCCGGTCAAAGGACATTTTTTCCCCATGGAGGGGAAGGAAAGGGAACAAAGGTGCAATAGAATTGTTTTGTTTGTATAATAGAGTTAGTGGAGTGGTCGTCTTAGACTGCTGTCTGGCGACTGCTTCAGCCCTAAAGGTATAAAGTCTTTGTTACTCAGTGAGTTATGTCTGATTTCTGGACTAAATGAATTGCTTTACTTATTTTTTTGCACACTCTCAAAAGAATTATTTATTGGCATTCAGTTGAAGTAAATGTTTCTGTATACAGTTTATTTGTCGCAGATATACATAAATAAATATTAATACAGATACTTGTGGAAATGAAATAAACTTAAAGCTCTTTTTTGTCTCTATACTTGTACTAAGCAATTAAATTTTTTGATTTAATATTGATTTTTCTTTATGATAACATACAATGATAACCAAGCTTTTGCCAAAAGACAAGCTCCAATATTTAATTGATTACTTTGTAAATTTATATTTTATTCATTAATAAACTATAATATACTTAACAAAAAATCTGGCAAACAAAACTAAAAAGCAAGACCAACGATTTCAATTTCTGGTTACTCAGCTTTATGATCTTGTGAAGTGCACCGTGCCATGCTGCTGTCTTTTCCGAACGTCATGTTCTTGGTCTGCTACCTATTTGAAAAACTCTTTCAAGTTATTTTTAATTTTTTTAAAATATTAGATTGCATTGAATTATTTTGTAAACTTTAAAATGACGTCATCATAAGAATATTGCAAAAAAAATAATAATAATACAATAGTAATTATATATATATATATATTCACTAACTAATTGATCGGTTAATAAGCCATCATTTTATTAAAAAAATTCAAGAAAATTTGAAAAACAATGTGTGTTTTAATTATTTAGTTTTACAGATATTACTTTTAATTCCTTGAACACACTGTATTGTAGCTACAAATTTGAACAGCTAAGAATGTCATAAGATGGGATTACTTAAAAAAGTAATACTTCAAGCAAAAATGCTATATTATACTATAAAAATTCAAATAATTAAGCGGTGCAAATCTGATGGAAACCACAATACAATTTAAAAATTATCATTACAAATGGTTAATTCGAGCTCCCGTATTACAGAAATAATTCTTTTATATCTTAATTCGTTGGTTTTTTTTTTAAATAAATTTATTACTTATGAGTACTTTTCTATGTATATCTTAATGTCATATCTAGAAAGCTATCAAATATTGTTTGAAAACACGAAATAATTTATTAATTTAAATTAATTTAACATTAAAATAATCTAACAAAAATCTTACTAATCTTATAAAATGCTACAGCATTCAAACACTATTAAAATAATATAAAGACTGTTTTAGGGCAGAAATGTGCAAGAACATTTGAGAAGAAAGTCCCCGAATTGTGTAAAAAATGCAGTTCAATAATTAAATTTCTAAAAAAAGAAGTTTATGTATTAATTTTTAAAATTCAAGTTCATATATTTTTTCACATCTCAAATATTTTACTTTTTATTTTTTCAAATTCTAGAATTTTTTCAGTAACTGGTTTAATATCGAAATTTAAACGTAAATGCAATAATAATAAAAAAGAACCGTTTCATTAAATATAGATGAAATAATAATAATATCTTCAATTCGTAAATGAATTAAATATATGGCTCTAAAATAAAATGCATTCTTTGTTTTTTTGATATAGTAAAATTCTTGAATAAAAAACAATATTTATTGCAAAAATTAATGCAAATTTTTCTAAAAACAAATTTTCTTAAAATAAGATTGGTTGCTTTCGAGATATAATAACTATAAGTCTCCTTTTGAATTTGAATAAATCAGTAGAAAATTTATTGTTATTTCTAAAAATTAATTATTTTATGAGGCTTAAAATATGAAAGATTCTTTCATGCAATATCCCTTCAGAAACATTATTAAGGCAATCAATATCGTTATAAGGTAATAAAATAATATAAAATCTTCAAAAGAACGTTTAAGTTTGAAGAAAAGTCTCATAAAAACAAAATCTAGCTTTTTTTTCAAACATACATTTTAAGGATTTAAAAATTAATCGCAACATTAATTTAATAATAAAAATAAAAGTAAGAAAGAAATTAAAGTTTTTAAAAAGTAGGGTTTTCTAAATTTAAATAAGGCTGTGGGAAAAAGCTTCATACACAAAGCTTAAATAAATCTTAAATCCTAACCCAGCCAAAGTATGATTTTTAAATCTCGGTTAAAGATCTGTGAGTGACGTCTGACGCCTGTCACAGGGGCTCCTCTTTTCAGTGAAAAGAGGGGACGGATTCAAGAAATCTTTTGAGAAAGAGAGAAAAAATGAAACAGCCAAAAAAATTCATTCGGAGATAAATTACGTTCGACGTGCAGTGAGCTACGAGCTTTGTAACGATTGTGGGGGAGGGAGGTGAGTGAAGGCACCCCTGCCCTGACGTCGTTAAAAGTACGCATGCGCAGGTGCTCCTCCCTGAACCTATCGATTATTGGGAACTTTTTTTTTTTTTTTCTTCTTTTCCTATATTTTTATTTTTATATTTTTATAGCGATTTTTTTTTCCTTTTTTTTTTTTCCTCTCTTTTATTCTTTCCTGGACCCTACTTTCAGCCGGATTTCTTCTTTATACTGAAAAAGAATTTCAGGTGTTTGAATTCATTTGGAAGTTTTAGAAAGCAGGAAACGACTGAATTCTACCATTTTTTTTTTTTTTAATACTCTGGTTGTTTATTTTCTTGCCAGAACGTTCATGTGTATAATGAATGAGATACTAGTGTAATTTGGCTCTACTGACGTTTGAGAGGATGTGCAAATATTCTTTTTATTGAGGATAGTAGTATAAAGACCCTCTGCTTTAATGGCATATTTCGTTAATTTCATATAGACCATCAGCTTTCAAAGCTTCGTCAAAGTTATTCAATTTTTGTGTGTACTTAGCATTACATTAAAAGTAGAAATTGAATGTTTTTTTTTTCCTCACTCTGTTTTATCAAATAACCAACAGGATATATTTTTTATTCCTGAAAATATATTTAATTTCAAGGAAAGCAATGATCCGTTTCTTTATAAATGTTTTAAAATAAATTTTGTCCCTTTGTATTTCAGTCAAAATGTTAAATTTATGGCATAAAAATCAAGATGCATCAATGTTGGTTTCATTTCGTTTAAAAGTTCATATCTTTCTGTTTTTAATTAAAGAAAAATATGCTTATTTTTCATCTAAACACACTTTGCAATATTTGCTTTTAAGCATTTTCAAAATCTAAATGAAAAGAATAGAAATATTTTTAAGAGTCTTATCAGGAATATGTGTTTTAATGGAATTCAGTTTTGTTTTATAAATACAATTAAGAATGAAAATAGACACATAAATTTGAATAAACAGAAAAATTTCTTTCAAAAATATTCCGATGGCTTTTTAAACAAATCTCTAAATAAGCTAATAATGCGAATATAATATTCATGAAACAATAATAATAATATACGAAATAAAATATTCATGAAACAAATTCAAAAACATACGTATTCTTTTTTTACGAGTTTATTTTGATAACAAATATTAGTTTTCACTTAATGAGAAACTTATTAAAATTTACATCATTAAATATTTATATTTGCTTTTTTGTTAATTTTTAATATTTATTTAAATTTATTTAATGACACAAAAAGTTATAATTTTAAGCTGTTGTATTTTTTGAGAACTATTAATTTTAGCTTAAATTTTCTTTAATTATGATGCAAATAAAATATAATTTTTTAATATAATTGGTTATAGACTTCAGAAAAGAATAAATAAATTAAGTTGCTAAGAGATTTTACAATTTTTATGTTTGCATAAGTTTTAAACGTCTCTGAAATTTTTTAAATTTTTGAAAAATTTATTAAACTTATAACTTATTATTTCAAATCAGACTTTGGAGAAGTTTTTCCTAGACATTTAAAAGTATGTTTTGTGTAGAGCAATACGT
>BPLR01017909.1:0-45244 GCA_021605095.1 Caerostris extrusa | reverse complement strand
GACAGGCCTACGAGCAAATAGGCCAATGTGCCCTAAGCCGTCTGTACACGGTCTGCCTTGAAAACTGTCGTACCGGTAGCTGAAGAGAGCTGACGAGACAGGTCTGATGCTGTGCTCCGTCTGTTTCCTATTGGCAGTAACTGCTAAATACCGGTCCTCATTCGGGCGTTGTAACTCGAAGGACTCTGTACGCTGTAACATCTACTCACATTACCATCATCTTGAATCGTTGCCAAAGCCTGAGATGACATCCTGGGCGATTCCAAGTTCCTCGGATACTTCCAGCTGGGTACGTCCATATTCCAGTCGTCCGATAATTCTACCACGTAAAACCATCCAAATGCTTCCTTTGTGCCATAACTATGCGGTTATTGCACTGAAAGGCTTTAAAGCGCTTGTGAACAATTTTTACTTCTTTGCCACCATTCCTTATCCCTCTCTAACACTCTGGTCATTGTGAAGTACTATCCGCGCCATCAGGTGGTTTCGTAATTTGCATATTCTTTCTTCAAGATGTGTGTGATAATTTTACAGGTGAAATTTTTTATTTTTAGAGTTGAATTCTGTGTGATTCTGAATTATCCTTTTTAATTTATGGACATGAGTGTATATTGATTTTAAAAATGCAGCTAAAGTGATTTTGAACTCAGTTTAGTTATTTTTAAATAAGCTTAGTTCCATACTTTTCATAATAAGTAATTAATAACAATCTACGGCTTTAAAGAGTAAAATATTATATCTGTACCAGACTTGCAGAGGTCAATAGAAGGAATCAGGAAATACTCGATGAATCCACATCCACTTTATTGTAAATTGTTTGCTTACAATCAATTGAAAAACAAGAACTTAGATCTCGGCTTACTTGCCTTATATACGAAATGAAGAAGGCGCACATGCGCAGTATGAACAAATGAAAATTTACATAGTTGCAAATAAAAGAAATTTTACATGCAACGCCAATGCTGAACAACATCTATATATCGAAAAAATTAAAACTGAAATCTGCTCCGCAAATTTCAATTTATCGGAAGTATGAACATTCGAAAACGGATGATTAAACTCAGGAATATGACAATGTTTAATAATGCACGAGATATATGAAGCAATTGATTGGAATGCCACAAGAATGACCAAATTCAAATAGTCATATGAATATAGCAAATGTTGAATAGATCCAAGAACTCCATGAAGAATGAGATTGTTCAAGAATTTCTAAAGAATATACAAAAGTAAGATAAATATAGTCGCATATTAAAATGAAGTATTCCAAATTCTACAAGAAATGTTATCACATTCAATAGCCAAAAAGAATGTATCTTAGTTTGAAAAATATTTGTCGTAAATGAAAATGAATTATTTCAAATTCTACAAGAAACACTATCACATTCAATAGTCAAAAGAATATATCAATGTTTTGAATATTCTAGGCATAAATGAAGAATGATGTATTCCAAATACAATAAGAAGTACTATACAGCTCAATAGGCATGGAAAATGCCAAAAGTGATAAATATGAAACTCAAGAAAAAGGAATCGATCAACGCACTACGACTACTATAGCCAATGGATATACAAATGTTTTTAAATCCCAAGCTAAAACGTGAAAAGTGCTTCAAAAACCTTACCACAAAACACTTCAAGCAAAAAGCATCAAAATGAACTTCAAACCGTCAATCTCTAAAGGCATAAATTACGATCAAACATTCAGAATGATGCATGTTTCCAAGAGTTTAATTACACAGAACTGGCTAATGAATGTGGATAGCACTTGCGCTATAATGCATACTCTAGGAAAGATAACAAGTCTTTGTTAAAGTGTGCAGCCATCATCGGGGAAGCCCCCACAGCAAAAGGTCTGCGATATGCTTGATTAAAGGGTGTTTCCTTGATGATACGGAAATCGTTTGTTTAGAGAGTTAACAGGGTGTTTTGTGCTTTTAATCACAGATGAGGCAGATGTTTTACCTTTATTGGATGTGTAGATATGTGCATGTGCCTAGTTCAGGAATTTTTTCGTTTTATTCAGGAATGAATTATCTTCACTTAGTAATGTATTTAATAAATACTTCTTGTAGGCGCCGGATGTAACTGGAAGATGTTGTTGTGTTTGATTTTAAAGGCTGAGGGTTATCTTATTTTAACCTGGTGTTGCTTTTAATGTGTTGATGTATTTCAAGTAATTGTAAATTCATTCTAGTAATATTATATTATACGCAGTTGATGAGTGTTTATTTGAACGTTAGGACTGAATGGCCGTGTGTCTAGAGCTCGGCGCAACAGGTTTCGGGTTCGAGAAGTTTATAGTCTGGCGGTGTCAGAGAAGTTTATAGTCTGCTTTCAACCCCATGTCCCGATCTCATATGCCTGTAACAGCGTCACGATGCTAAGTCAGATTTCTACCTACAGAAACTCCATCGCAACTGAAGCTGCCCCCTTTCCATCTATGAGTAGATTGCTCATCGGATGTCCGTCCCGCACTGCAGAACACTTAGAATTAGTCACAATATATTTTAATGTTATTGTCTCGACGATCAAATTATTTTTTTACGTTTGGTAAATTATTTAGAATATTATACAGTGGTGTCTTGATTAACGACGTTACTTCCTAAGAATATAGTTATTAACCAAAGCATTTGTTATAACTATATTCTTAATTTGTTATATGATTCACAAAATATTTTATGATTCTACAAAATATTTTATAAAAATCAGTTAACTCCTTCTGTATCTTCTTTACATATATAATGATTTTAAAAATGCAGCTAAAAATGATTTTTGACTGCAATTTATTTATTTTAAATAAGTTCAGTTTTTATAAATATAAAATATGGTAAATATAATTTATTCATTATATTTGCTAAAAATAACAACATCATGAGATTTGACTGCAATTTATTTTTCATTTGAAATAAATTTAGTTTCCGTAATTGTCATAAGAATATGGTAAATATTATTTAATCATTGTATTTGCTAAATACTAACATGAAGAGGAATTATGTCTAAATTATTATATATATTTGCATGTTACTTCTATGGGAAATTTAGCTATTAACACTTTTGAAATTTTGCTAATGACCTTGGCTGGAAAACTGACATATATTTATTTAAATGAAATAATTAAATAGAATAATTAAAAAAAAAATAATTAGTAATTTAATAAACTAAAATTAATTATACTACTATGGTTTTATTATTAGTTTAGTTTAGCTGATTTTTATTGTTTCATTATTATTATAATATTATTATTAGTTTCTTAATGTTGTTTCTTTATTTTTAGTTTCTTATACTTGTTCTTTTATTATTATTTTTTTGTTATGGAAAGTATGGAAGCTTATTTAAAATAAATAAACTGCAGTCAAAGGACAATTTAGCTGCATTTTTAACACTATATACGTAAAGGTGAGCCATTAACTGACTTGTTTTATTAAATCCTTTGTGGAATCGTGTGTTAGATAACGACTGCTTTGGTTAATAACTATATTCTTTGAACCAGTAACCGACGTTAATCAAGACACCACTGTATACAACATCATTTCGTCAAACGTAATAAAATAATTTGGTCATCTAAAAACAACATTCAAATAAACATTTCATGGTCTACGTATAATACATTATTGCTAGGATGAATTCATCAATACATTATTTACAATTGCTTGAAATACAATATCACATTAGCAAGCAATACAACTACGTTAAAATGAATAACAACGCACTATCAGCTTTTAAATCAAAACACAACAACATCTGCCAGTTGCATAAGTGTGCTTCTAAAAATGATTTATTAAATCCCTTACAAAATGAATAATTTATTCCCGAATAAAAAAGAAACAATCGAACCGGGCACATGCACATGCACATGTCGATGTGTACACATCCAATAAAGGTAAAATGTGTGCCTCATCTGTGATTAAAAGCGATGAAGAACACCCTTTAACAATTTAATCAAACAATTTCCATTATCATCCGAAACACCCTTCGTCAAACATACAGCGAACGCCTTTTACTGTGGAGGTTACACTGTTAACTGCAAACTTTAACCCGAGCGTACACCTGAAAAATGTGCATTGTAACAAGTGCTCTCCGCCATTCAACTAACCGGTTCGCATAATTAAGCTCTTGAAACATGCGTCATTCTGAATGTCTGATCGTAATTTATGCCCCTAAAAATTGACATTTTGTGTTCGTCTGGATGCTGGTTTAATTTACTCGATGCTCCGTTCAGAGTTGATTGCAGGGCTGAAGACAAATTACCCCCACGCGCGCTGTTACTAAAGGATGATAATTCGGTTTGTGTTTTAACTCCCCGCGGAAGATGATTTTTCATCGCCTTCGTTTATCGTTATTTAAATATGCAGAGAAGTCAATTTGGCTTGTTAATAATAGTTTTGTGATGAAAATAGTTTGAGGAGATGGATTCAAAACAATCTTGAAGTCAGTAATGATTATAGGGCTTAAATCGTTTCTCATAGCAATTGGGTGCTTTGTAAAAAATTTTTTAATTATTGAGAATTTTATTTTTTATGTTTCAAGTTGAGCGGTATGTTTTACAAGAGAATAATTAATATTTGTTTGTTATAGTCCTTTATGATTATTATTATTACTGGTAGTAGTAGTTTCTTATTATTGCTTCTTTATTAGTTTCTTATATTTAGTTATCTTATTGCAATTGGGGTGTTGGTTAAAAATGTTTTAATTTTTGGGAAAATAATATTTTTAATAGTATATTTTTTTTAATGTCTCATAGTACAGTATATTTTATTAGAGAGTAATTAATATTAGTTTCTTATTAGTTTAGTTTAGTTTCTTATTATTGTTTCTTTATTATCATTTTTACCACAACTAAACAATCCGCTAAACAAAATTTCGTGTAAAAGTTCTCTTATCTTTCTAGTCCATCAAACTGTAGAATAAGATATCCAAAAGTTCGGGATGTAGTGATTTAATTGAAATATATTTGCAATACGTTTATTGAACACATAACAAGGACGATATGACACACAAAAATACACAAAAACTGCGTCTACCACAGGTGGCTACCAACAAATGAAGTCCCTAAGAGTGGGAGAAAGGTCTTGCACGGAAGTACGCTTACAGGTCAAAAGTAAAGTGGTAGAGATTTCCGGTGGTAAATAGTTCAACAAGTTTTAGATATACAGCATTTTCGACAAGTATTATTTGTTTAGTTTAGTTTCTATTGTTGTTTCTTTTATTATTATTAATAGTTTCTTTTTGTTGTTTCTTTATTATTATTATTAGTTTCTTTTTGTTGTTTCTTTTTATTATTATTAATATTTTCTTTTTTTGTCTGTTGTCTGTTTATTATTATTATTATTTTCTTTTGTTGTTTCTTTTATTATTATTATTAGTTTCTTTTGTTGTTTCTTTTATTATTATTATTAGTTTCTGTTTGTTTGTTTCTTTTATTAGTAGTAGTAGTAGTTTCTTTTTTGTTGTTTCTTTATTATTATTATTATTATTGTTACTTTATTATTAGTTTCTTGTATTTAGTTTTTTTATTGCAAATGGGGTCTTGGTTAAAAATGCTTTAATTATTGGCAAAATAGTTATTCTTTAATGTTTCGTAATGCAATATGTTATACTAGTGAATAATTAATAGTAGTTTCTTATTATTTAATTATTTGTTTAATTTGATTTCTTATCATTGTTTATTTATTATAATTGCTATTATAATTAATTTCCTAATACTTTTAGTTTCTTTAGAAATTCTTCTTTATTATTATTATGAATAGTATGGCAACTAAGTATATTTAAATCAACTAAAACTGCAGTTGCTGCAATTTTAGCTGCATTTTTAATAACACTATATATGTAAAGATGAGCCATTAACCGATTTCTTTTTATGAAATTTTTGTGGAATCATGTTTTAGATAACGACTGCTTTGGTTAATAACAATATTCTTGAAAGGGTAAACCGTAGTTCATCAGGACACCACTATATTATACCTTGTTAATTATTTCGAAAACCTAACAAAATAATTTGGTCATCTAACAGCAACATTCAAAAAACTCTCATCAACTATATAGTACATACCTATCATACCATCATATTGTAGTACATACCTATAGTACATTATTATTAATGAATTTATCTATATAATATATATAATGTATACACAGGATTTATTTTATAAATTTACAATTGATTAAAAATACAACATGACATTAAAAAAGCAACTTAAGTAAGTAAAAATGAATAACCACCTATTATGAGTTTTTAAATCAAAACCCAACAACATGTGCCACTTGAATCAGTGTGTGCTTCTAAAATTGATTTATTAAATCCTTTACTAAATGAATAATTCATAGCTGAATAAAAACGAAAACAATCCCCAAACAGCACATGTACATATCGATGTGTACACAATCAATAAAGGTAAAAATGTGTGCCTCATCTGTGATTAGAAGAGATAGAGAACACCCTTTTTGGCCTCTTTGAACAAACAATTTCCATTATCATCCGAAATACTCTTTGTCAAACACATTGCGAGGCCTTTTGCTGTGGCGGTTACATTGCTAACTGCAAACTTTAACCCGGAGCGTATGCATCGTAACAAGTGCTCTCCGCCATTCTTTTTAGCCGGTTCGTATAATTAAGCTCTTGGAAACATGCATCCTTCTGAATGTCTGATCATAATTTATGCCCCTAGAAATTGACATTTTGTGTTCATATTAATGCTCATTTAATTTACTCGATGCCCGTTCAGAGCTAAATTACAAATTATTGAATATCAAATTACCCCCGTTGTTAAAGATGATAATTCGGTTTGGGTTTTAACTCCCGCGGAAGATGATTTTTCATCGCCTCCGTTTCATGGTTATTTAAATATGCAGAGGAGTCAATTTGGTTTGTTAATAACAGTTTTGTGATAAAAAATAGTTTGAGGAGATGGATTCAAAACAATTCGAAGTCAGTAATGAATATATAAGTCTTAAATCGTTTCTGATTGCAAATTGGGGTCTTGTTTAAAAATGTTTTTTTATTGGAAAAAATAGTTATTTTTTCATGTTTCGTAGTGCACTATATGTTTTACTAGAAAATAATTAATATTAATTTATTATTATTTTATTATTAGTTTAGTACAGTTTATTATTATTATCATCATGTGTGAATATGATGTTAGCATGGTTAGGGATTCCTGACGTTGTCCTGAAAATGAGGGTCAAGCAAATAAAACTCCTATTCAAATTTTGTAGTTAGGGCCCCTAACTCTTGAAATGATTCATGAATAACACTAATCTTCAGGAATTTTCTGAGAATTTTGCTTTTGCTTGAAGTGTTTTTGTAGTTTGGTTTTGATTTCACTTTTCATCTTTTGGGTTGGGATTTTAAACATTTGTATATCCAATGGATATAAGTACTGTAGTGCGTTGATCAATTCCTTCTGATTGTAATTTCATATTTATCACTATTGGCATTTTCCCATGCCTATTCAGCTGGCTGTATAGTGCTTCTTATTGTATTTAGAATACTTCATTCTTCATTTATGCCTAGAATATTCAAACTTTGATATATTCTTCTGGCTATTGAATGTAATAATGTTTCTTGTAGAATTTGGAATACTTCATACTTCATTTACGACTTCATATATCTTACTTTTGCATATACTTTTAGAGATTCCTGAACAATTCCTTCTTCATGAAATTCTTGATCTAATCAATATTGCTATATTCATGTGGCTACTAAATTTGGTCATTCTCTTACTATTCCAATCAATTGCTTCATATATTTTTTGCATTATTAAACATTGGCATATTCCTGAGTTTATTCATCCGTACTGAATGTTCACACATGATAAGTTGAAACTTTTGAGCAGATTTCAGTTTTTTATTTATTAGATTCTTATTATTTTATTATTAGTTTAGTTTTTTTTCTTATTAGTTTTTCTTTATTATTGTTATTATTATAAGTTTCTTATTGTAAATGAGGTCTAGGTTAAAAATGTTTTAATTATTCGGAAATTTGTTATTTTTTTAATGTATCGAAGTGCAGTACATTTTACTAGAGAATAATTAATATTAGTTTCTTATCATTTTATTATTAGTTTAGTTTAATTTCTTATTAGTAGTAGTAGTAATTTCTTATTATTTTCCTTTTTTATTATTATTATTATACTAATTTTTGTATATTTAGTTTTCTTATTGCAAATATAATATATTAATTAAAGTGACAAAACATTTTTATGACAATTATGAAAACTAAACTCCACTCAAAACTAATGTTCTTTTTTTTTAGCAAATACAATGAATAAATTTTATTTATTATATTTTTTAACAATAATAAAACTAAGTACCACCACTAACTAACTAACTAAACTAACTCACAAATATCAGCTTTTAGATCAAAACCTAAAAACATCTATGAGTTACATCTATAGTGCTTCAAATTGATTTATTAAATCCCTTACATAATGAATAATTCATTCCCGAATAAAAACGAAACAATTCCAAACCGGGCACATGCACATATCGATGTGCTGCACATCAAATCAAGGTAAAATGTGTGCCTCATCTGTGATTAAAAGCGATAAAGAACAATTTTTGACTTTTAAACACACAACCACCATTATCATCCGAAATACCCTTTGTCAAACACACTGCGAGGCCTTCTGCTGTGGGGGTTACATTGTTAATTGCAAACTTTAACCCGAGCGTACCCTGGAAATATGTATCGTAACAAGTGCTCTCGCCATTCATTAGCCGGTTCGTGTAATTAAGCTCTTGGAAACATGCATCCTTCTGAATGTCTGATCGTAATTTTGCCCCTAGAAATTGTCATTTTGTGTTCGTCTTGGTGCTCATTTAATTTACTCGATGCCCGTTCGAAGCTGGATTGCAGGGTTTTAGTCGAATTACCCTCGCGCGCTGTTGCTAAAAGAAGATGATAATTCGGTTTGGGTTTTTAACTCCCGCGGAAGATGAATTTTCATCGCCTCCGTTTTATGGCTATTTAAATGTGCAAAGTAAGTCAATTTGGTTTGTTAATAATAGCTTTGTGATGAAAATAGTTTGAAGAAAAGTATTCAAAATAACTCGATGTCTCGAACAGGGCTTAAATCGTTTCATGTTGCAATTGGGATCTTGGTTAAAAATGTTTTAATTATTGCAAAAAAATTTTATTTTATTAAATGCTTTGTAGTATAGTATGTTTTACTAATGAGTAATTATTATTAGTTTGTTATTATATTATTATTGTTTTCTGATTTCTTATTATTGTTTCATTATTATTAATATTATTAGTTTCTTGTAATTGTTTCTTTATTTTCAGTTGCTTATAATTGGTTTCTTTATTATTGGTTTCTTAATATTGCTTCTTTATTATTAAAACTATGGGAACTAAACGTATTTAAAATAACTAAAACTGTAGGCAAATGTGATTTTAGCAACATTTTAAAAATCACAATATACACTCAAGAGCCAAGACATTATGACCACCCCTACATTTTGCAATGAACTCCGCCTGGATGACGTGGAAGGCACGTGACCAGGTGGAAGTGATATTTAACCGCTGCTGGAGAGTCTGAAGAATCATTTTTTCACTTACTTCTGTGTGTGATGGGAAAGGCTGCGGATCTAAGGGACTTTGATAGAGGGCATATTGTAATGGCTCAAAGGCTCGGAACAAGTATTTCCGAAACTGAACGACTCGTGGGTTGTTCGTGATCTACAGTTGTTAGTACTTATGCAAAGTGGATGAATGACGGTGAAACCAGCAGTAGACGACATGGTGTTGGACGTCCAGACGCTATCAAAGAAAATGTCGCCAGAGACTGTCTCGCATGGTGAAGCAAAATGGAGCCAGACAGTGGCTCAGCTGACAGCCCAATACAATGCAGGGCCAAGTAGAATAGTATCGGAGCACACTGTTCAGCGGACACTGTTGGATATGAGGCTACACAGCAAATGTCCCACTCGTGGTACTACAGGGTATCTGAACATCATTGCAGGACCAGTTGCACCCTTACATGGCCTCTGTTTTTCCAGCTGGAAATGGAGTGTTCCAACAGGACAACGCCCCTTGTCACAAGGCTAAAATTGTATTGGAGTGGTTCTAGGAACATGATGCTGAATTCCAGTTAATGTCCTGGCTTGCCTAACTCACCGGATCCCAATCCGATAGAACACATTTGGGATGTCCTGGGACGGCAGCTCAGAGTTCAAAAGACCACCAATTCGCAATATCTCGGATTTGTGTGACCGTTAAGCTTAAACATCTGATACAATTTGTCCGGCCATCTACCGCGACTTGTGGCATCCATGCCAAGGCGGGCTGAAGCTGTGTTGTGCGCCAAAGGTGGGCCAACTCGTTATTGACAGGTGGTCATAATGTTTTGGCTCCCTGAGTGTATATATATATATACGAAGAAGAGCCATAAGGCATTAACTGATTTCTTATTAAATATTTTGGAATCGTTTGTTAGTTAACGAATACTTTGGTTAATAACTATACTATAGTTTTGAACGAGTTGTTGTTGTCGTCCCTCATGAAAGGATGGAAGAGGGGTGCAGCTTCTGTTCTGATGGAGCACCCCGTAGGTAGAAGTCTGACGTGACGCTCTTGCAGTCATATGAGATCGGGACCTACGGTTTAAAGTGGACCACTATAAACATCCATGGCACCGCCGGGACTCGAACCCGAAACCTGTGGCACCAGGCGCCAGAGCGCTAGACACTCGGCCATTCAGGCTACTTGGAACGAATAACCGTCGTTAATCAAGACACCACTGTATTAACTATTATAAATATTTCAACGAACAAAAAATGATTTGATCATAACAACAGCATTCAAATATGTTATAACTAGTCCTCAGTTCCTTCAGTGCAGGATGGATATCTCATCAGTAATCTACTACTCATGGATGGAGGGAAAGGGGACTGCTTCTATTGTGATGGAACACCGTAGGTAGAAGTCTGACTCTTACAGTCCGGGATATGGGGCCGGGACCCGCGATTTAAAGTGGATTCCGAATTACTACAAACATCCATGTCACCCGCCGGAACTCGAACCCGAAAAGTGCGGCATCGAGTGTCAGACACTTGGTCATTTATTCTCACAGCATTCAAATAAACACTCATCAACAGCATATAGTACATTATTATTAGAATGGATTTAAATTGTATGAAATACATTATAACAATAATAAGCAGCATAACTAGGGTGAACTAAATAACCACCGCTTATTATCAGCTTTTAAATCAAAAACTTAACAACATATGCCAGTTGCATCAGTGGGCTTCTAAAACTAATTTATTAAATCCCTTACAAAATGAATAATTCATCCCTAAATAAAAACGAAAGAGTCCTGAACCAGCACATGCATGCACATTTCGATGTGTACACATCCAATAAAGGTAAAATGTGTGCCTCATCTGTGATTACAAGCGGTAAAGAACACCCTTTTAATTCTTCAAACAAACAATCTCCATGATCATCCGAAATGCCCTTTCTCAAACATACTGCGAGACCTTTTTGCTGTGGAGGTTACATCGTTAACTGCAAACTTCAAACCCGAGCGTACTCCTGAAAATATGCGTTGTAACAAGTGCTCTCCGCCATTCATTAACCGGTTCGTGTAATTAAGCTCTTGAAACATGCATCCCTCTGAATGTCTGATCGTAATTTATGCCCCTAGAAATTGACATTTTGTGTTCATCTTGATGCTCGTTTCATTTACTGATGCTCCGTTCAGAGCTGCATTGCAGGGTTGAAGTTCAAATTAGCAACGCGCGCTGTTTTTAAAGGATGTTAATTCGGTTCGGGTTTAAACTCCCGCGGAAGATGATTTTTCATCTCCTCCGTTTTATGGTTGTTTAAATATGCAAATGAAGTCAATTTGGTGTGTTAATAATAGTTTTTATGATGTAAATAGTTTGAAGGGATGGATTCAAAACAGCTCGAAGTTAGTAAGGAATAGTGGGTTTAAACCGTTTCTTATTGCAATTCTGGTGTTGGTTAAAATTGTTTTAATTACTGGAAAAATAGTTATTTTGTTAATGTTTCTTAGTGCAATATGTTTTACTAATGAATAATTAATATTATTTTATTATTTTATTATTAGTTTATTTTAGCTGCTTATTAATGCTTTTTATTATTATTATTATTATTATTTCTTTATTATTAGTCTCTTCATTATTATTATTATGATTATTATTATTAGTTTCTTATATTTATTTTTTTTATCGCAATTTTTGTGTTGGTTAAAAATGTTTTAATTATGGAAAAATTTGTTCTTTTTCTAATGTTTTGTAATGCGGTATGTTTTTAAGAGAATAATTAATATTAGTTTTTTATTATTAGTTTAGTTTGGTTTCTTATTATTGTTCCTTTATTATTATTAATATTATTAGTGTTTCTTCATTATTATTTTCTTATAATTGCTTCTTTTATTCTTAGTTTCCAGTTTCTTCTTGCTTCTTCTTTCTTAGTTTGATTTTTTTTTATTGTTAGTTTCTTATTATGAAAAGTACGGAAACCAAGCTTGTTTAAAATAACTAAACTGCTGTCAAAAAGTCATTTTAGGTGCATTTTAAAAATCACAATATCTATATAAAAGAAGACGCATAAGGCATCAACTGTTTTTTTATTCAATCTTTTCTGTCGAATCGTGTTTGGATGACTACTTTTGTTAATAAATATATTCCTGATAAGAGTATCCGTTGTTAATCAAGGCACCACTGTATATAACATTAAATATTTCGATAAATATAATAATATAAATTTTTTTCATCTAACAACAACATTCAAATAAACACTTATCATTTAAATATGGTACATTATTATGAGAAGGAATTTATCGATACATTATTTACAATTGCTTGAAATACAATACGATAATAATAAACAACACAACTAGGTTAAACTGAATATCCACTATCTATCAGCTTTTAAACTAAAACTAACAACATCTGCCAGTTGCAACAGTGTGCTGCTTATTAAATCCCTTATGAAATGAATAATTCATTCCCGAATCAAACGAAACAATCCCGAGTCGGACACATGCACACATCAATGTGTACACATCCAATAAAGGTGAAATGTGTGCCTCGTCAGTGATTAAAAGCGATAAAGAACACCCTTTTAACTCTTCAAACAAACAATCTCCATTATCGTCCGAAACACCCTTTCTCAAACATACTGCGAGGCCTTTTGCTGTGGGATTACATTGTTAACTGCAAACTTTAACCCGAGCGTACTCCTAGAAATATGCATTTTAACAAGTGCTCTCCGCCAATCATTAACCGGTTCGTATAATTAAGCTCTTGGAAACATGCATCACTCTGAATGTCTGATCGTAATTTATGCCCCTAGAAATTGACATTTTGTGTTCGTCTTGATGCTCATTTAATTTACTCGATGCTCCGTTCAGAGCTGGATTGCCGGGTTGAAGTCCAATTACCCCCGTTCGCTGTTGTTAAAAGATGATGATTCGGTTTGGGTTTTAACTCCCGCGGAAGACGATTTTTCATCTGCTCCGTTTTAGGGTTATTTAAATATGCAAAGGAAGTCAATTTCGTTTGTTAATAGTAGTTTTGTGATGAAAATAGTTTGAGGAGATGGGTTCAAAACAGTTCGAAGTCAGTATTGAATAGAGGGTTTAAATCGTTTCTTATTACAATCTGGGTCTTGTTTAAAAATGATTTAATTACTGGAAAAATAGTAATTTTTTAATGTTTCATAATGAAATATGTTTTACTACAAATAAATAATAAAAAATTTTCATTTTTAGTCTAGTTTCGTTTCTTATTATTGTTTCTTTATTATTATTATTATTATTGTTGTTATTATTAGTTTCTTATTGAATGTTTCTTAATTTTTAATTTCTTATAATTACTTCTTTTATTATTAGTTTCTTATTATGAAAAGTATGGAAACTAAGCTTATTTAAAATAATTAAATTGCTGTCAAAAGTCATTTCAGATGAATTTTTTATAACACCATATATGTAAAATGCGCAATTAACTGATTTTTTTTTTGTATTAAATCTGTTGTGGGATCATGTGTTAGATAACGGCTACTTTACTTAATAACTACATTCTTGAAAAGTGTAACCGTCGTGAATCAAAAGACTGCAGTATAGAAAATTAAATATTTCAACAAACATAATAAAATAATTTGGTCATCTAACAACAACATTTAAATAAACACTCGTCAACTACGTATAGTACATTATTACTGGAATTAATTTACAATTGCTTGAAATACATTCTGATGTTAAAAAGCTGCATAACTAGGGTAAACTAAATAACGACCAACTATCAGCTTTTATATCAAAACTAACAACCTCTGCCAGTTGCATCAGTATGCTCCTAAAATTGATTTATTAAATCCTTTACTAAATGAATAATTCATTCCCTAATAAAACGAAACAATCCCGAATGAGCACTTGCACATATCGATGTGTACACATCCAATAAAGGTAAAATGTGTGATTAAAAGTGATAAAGAACACCCCCTTAACTCTTTAGACAAACAATTCCCATTATCATCCGACATACACTTTGTGAAACATACAGCGAGGCCTTTTGTTGTGGGCGTTACATTGTTAGCTGCAAAACTTTAACCCGAGCGTACTCCTGGAAATATGCGTTGTAACAAGTGCTCTCCGCCATTCTTTAACCGGTTCGTATAATTAAGCTCTTGAAACATGCAACTTCTGAATGTCTGATCGTAATGTATGCCCCTAGAAAATGACATTTTGTGTTCCTCTTGATGCTTGTTTAATTTGCTCGAGGCTCCGTCCAGAGCTGGATTGCAGGGTTATAGTCAAATTATCACCTCGTAGTGTTCTAAAAGGACGATAATTCGGTTTGGGTTTTAACTCCCGCGGAAGATGAATTTTCATCGCCTCCTTTTTTATGGTGATTTAAATATGCAGAGTAAGTCAATTTGATTTTTTATTAATAGCTTTGTGACGAAAATAGTTTGAGGAGATGGATGCAAACAGCTCGAAGTCTGTAATGAATATAGGTTTAAATCGTGTCTTATTGAAATTAGGTTCCTGTTTAAAATTGTTTTAATTATTAAAATAATAGTTATATTTTTAATGTTAATTATTTGTTTCCTATTATTTTATTATTAGTTTAGTTTATTGTTTCTTCTGTATTGGTTACTTTCTTTCTTTTTAGATTTGCAATTGGTTTCTTGTTTAAATTTTTTTAATTATTAAAAAATATAGTTATTTTTTTAATGTTTCGTATTGCAGTACGTTTAACAAAAGAACAATTAATATTAGTTTCTCATTTTTTTATTATTAGTTTAGTTTGGTTGCTTATCGTTGTTTATTTATCATTATTATTATTAGTTTCCTATTATTGTTTCTTTTTTATTAGTTTCTTACTATTGCTTCGTTATTATAGGTTTTTTATTATGAAAACTATGGAAACCAAGCTTATTTAAAATAACTAAATTGAAGTCAAAAGGCATTTTAGTTGCATTTTTAATAACACTATATATTTAGCCATTAACATATTTTTTTATTAAATCTTTTGCGGAATCGTGTATGTTAGAAAACGACTGCTTTGGTTAAAAACTATATTCTTGGAATGGGTAACCGTCCTTAATCGTGACACACTGTATACTATTGAATATTCTGAAAACATAATTAAATAATTTTATCATCTAACGTCATAAAACGCCTATCAATTACGTATAGTTACTATGAAAATTAATTTATCGATACATTATTTATAATTGCTAGAAATGCATTAGGACATTGAAAAGCAACACAACTAAGTTAAAATTAATACCCACCCACTATCAGATCTTAAATCAAAACCTAACAACAACTGCCAGTTGCATCAGTGTGCTTCTAAAACTGATTTATTAAATCGTTAACTGAATGAATAATTCATTTCCGAATAAAACGAAACAATCCCGAAGCGGGGCACATGCACATATCGATGTGTGTACATCCAATAAAGGTAAAATGTGTGCCTCATCTGTGATTAAAAGCGATGAAGAACACCCTTTTTAACCCTTTGAACAAACAATCTCCATTATCATCCGAAACACAATTTGCCAAACATACAGCGAGGCCTTTAGCTGTGGGGGTTACATTGTTAAGTGCAAACTTTAACCCGAGCGTACTCCTGGAAATATGCACTATAACAAGTGCTCTCCACCATTCATTAACCAGTTCGTATAATCAGCTGTTGTTAAACATGATAATTTGGGTTGGGTTTTAACTTCCGTGGAAGATGATTTTTATCGCCTCCGTTTTATGGTTATTTAAATGCGTAAATTAAGTCAATTTGATTTTTTTTAAAATAGCTTTGTGATGAAAATAGTTTGAGGAGATGGATTCCGAACAACTCGTAGTCGGTAATAATTAGAGGGTTTAAAATCGTTTCTTATTGCAATTGGGTTCTTGTTTAAAAATGTTTTGATTGTTGGGAAAAAGGTCACTTATTTAATATTTCGTAGTGCAGTATGCTTTACTAGAGAATAATTAATATGAGTTTCTTATTATTTTATTATTAGTTTAGTTCAGTTGTTTATTATTATTTATTTATATTATTAGTTTCTTTTTATTGTTTTTTTATTATTATTATTATTATTAGCTACTTATTATTGTTTCTAGATGCTATTACTATTAGTTTCTTACATTTTATTTTCTTATTGTAATTGGGGTTGGTTAAAAATGTTTTAATTACTGGAAAATAGTTATTTTTTAATGTTTCGCAGTTCAATATGTTTTACTAGTGAATAATTAATATTAATTCCTTGTTATTTTATTATTAATTTAGTTTAGATGCTTATAACTTTTTTTATTATGATATTTATTATAATTATTATTTTCTTATTATTGTTCTTTATTATTAGTTTCTTGTATTTATTTTTTTTACTAAAACTCGGTTTTGGTTAAAATAGTATTAATTATTAGAAAAATTGTTATTTTTTTAATGTTTTGTATTGCAGTAAGTTTTACTAGAATAATAATTATTTTTTTATTATTATTTTATTAGTAGTAGTTTAGTTTGTTTCCTTATTATCGTTTCTTTATTATTATTCGTAGTAGTAGTAGCAATATTAATTTCTTATTATTCCCCCTTGATTTTTAGCTTCTCATAATTACTTCTTTATTAATAGTTTCTTATTATTGTTTCTTTAATATTAGTTTCTTATTTTGAAAAGTATGGAAATAAAGCTAATTTTAAATAACTAAGCTGCAGTCAAAAAGCTTTCTGGCTGCAATTTTAAAATCACTATATAAATATAGAGCCATACGAAATTAACAAATTTTTTATTAAATCTTTTGTGGTATCATGTTTTAGATAACGAATGCTTTGGTTAATGATTATATTTTTGTAACAGGCAAATAGTCGTTAATCAAGACACCACTTTATATTATGATAAATATTTCACTAAATGAATAATTCATTCCCGAATAAAACTAAACAAGCCCGAACCAGCACATGCACATATCGATGTGTACACATCCAATAAAGATAAAATGTGTGCCTCATCTGTGATTAGAAGCGATGAAGAACACCCTTTTTACTCTTTGAACAAACAACTTCCATTATCATCTGAAATACCCTTTGTCAAACATATTGCGAAGCCTTTTACTGTGGAGGTTACATTGTTAACTGCAAACTTTAACCCGAGCGTACTCCAAGTGAAATATGCATCATAACAAGTGCTCTCCGCCATTCATTAATGGTTCGCATAATTAAGCTCTTGGAAACATGCATCCTTCTGAATGTCTGATCATAATTTATGCCTCTAGAAATCGACATTTTGTGTTCATCTGGATGCTCATTTAATTTACTCGATGTGCCGTTCGAAGCTGGATTGCAGGGCTCAAGTCAAATTACCCTTTTGTTGAAGGATGATAATTCGGTTTGGGTTTTAACTCCCGCGGAAGATGATTTTTCATCGCCTCCGTTTTATGGTTATTTAAATATGCGAAGTAAGTCAATTTGGTCTCTTATAATTGATACTTTATTATTAGTTTCTTAGGATTACTGTTTTATTATTATTTACTTATTATGAAAAGTATGAAAATTAATCTTAATTAAAATAACTAAACTACAGTCAAAAGTGTCAATTTAGCTGCAATTTAAAAATCACTAAATAAGAATCAATAGTCATTAACTGAAATTTTATTAAATCTTTTGTGGAATCCTACGTTACATAACGACTGCTGTGGTTAATAACTATATTCTTGGAAATGATAACCGTCATTAATCAAAACACCACTGAATACTATTAAATATTTCGATAAATATAAAAAAATAATTTGGTCATCTAACAACAACATTCATATAGCCACTCATCCATTACATATAGTACATTAATACTTGAATGAATTTATCGATACATTATTTACAATTACTTGAAATGCATTATGACTATAATAAACAACAGAACTAGTTTAAAATGAATAATCACCTACTATCAGCTTTTTAAATCAAACCCTAACAACATCTGCCAGTGGCCTCAGTGTGCTTTAAAACTTATTAAATCTCTTATTAAATCCCTTACAAAATGAATAATTCAATGAATAAAAACGAAACAATCCCGAATTAGCACATGCAGATATCGATGTGTTCACAACCAATAAAGGTGCCTCATCTGTGATTAAAAGCGATAAAGAACACCCTTTTAATTCTTTAACAAACAATCTCCATTATCATCCGAAACACCCTCTGTCAAACATACCGCGAGGCCTTTTGCTGTGGGGGTTACATTGTTAACTGCAAACTTTAACCCGAGCGTACTCCTGGAAATATGCATTATAGCAAGTTCTCTCCGCCATTCATTAGTCGGTTCTTATAATTAAGCTCTGGAAACATGCATCCTTCTGAATGTCTGATCGTAATGTATGCCCCTAGAAAGTGACATTTTGTGTTCATCTGGATGCTCATTTAATTTACTCGATGTGCCGTTCGAAAGCTGGATTGCCGGGTTGAAGTCAAATTACCCCCGCGCGCTGTTGTTGAAGGATGATAATTTGGCTTGGGTTTTAACTCCCGCGGAAGATAATTTTTCATCGCCTCCGTTTCATGGTTATTTAAATATGCAAAGTAAGTGAATTTGGTTTGCTAATAATGGTTTTGTGATGAAAATAGTTTGAGATGGATTGCGAGTGGTTTTGGATTCAAAACAACTCATAATGAATATAGGGTTTAATCGTTTCTGATTGTATTTGAGGTCTAAAAATGCTTTAATAAGTATGCAATAAATAGCTTAATACAATATGCTTTTTACAACAGAATAATAAATATTAGTTTTTATTATTTTATTATTAGTTTCGTTTAGTTTCTTCTTATTGTCTATTTATTATTATTATTAGTTTTAATTAGTTTCTTATTGCAATTGGAGACTTAGTTAACAATGTTTTGATTATTAGAAAAATACTTATTTTTTAATGTTTCGCAGTGCAGTATGTTTTACTAGAGAATTATTAATATGAGTTTCTTATTGTTTTATTATTAGTTAAGTTTAATTTGTTATCATTGTTTCTTTAATATTATTATTATTATTATTAGTTTCTTATTTTTCCATCTTTTATTTTTAGGCTCTTAGAAATGATTCTTTTTATTATTAGTTTCTTATTATGAAAAAGTATGGAAAACTATGATTATTTAAAAGAAATAAACTGCGGTTAAAAGTGATTTTAGCTGCATTTTTAATATCAATATATATGTAAAGATGAGCCATTAACTGATTTTTTTATTAAATCTTTGGGGAATTGTGCGTTAGATAATAACTGCTTTGCGTATAATTATATTCCGGGAACTGGCAGCCTGTCGTTAATCAAGACATCACAGCATACTATGTTAAATATTTCGAGAAACATAATAAAATAATTTGTCATCTAACAACAACATTCAAATAAGCATTCATCAAATACGTATACTACATTATTACTAGAAAGAATTTATCCATACATTATTATAATATATTATTAAGCTATGACATTAAAAAGCAATACAACTAGGTTAAAATGAATAACCACCCGTTATCAGCTTTTTAAATCGAAAAAACCCAACAACATTTTCCAGTTGCATCAGTATGCTACTAAAACTGATTTATTAAATCCTTTACTACTAAATGAATAATTCATTTGTGAATAAAACGAAACAATCCAGAACCGGGCACATGCACATATCGATGTGTATATATCCAATAAATGTAAAATGTGTGCCTCATCTGTGATTAAAAGCGATAAAGAACACCCTTTTAACTCTTTAACAAATAATTTCCATTATCATCCGAAACACCCTTTGTCAAATATACCAAGGCCTTTTGCTGTGGGGGTTACATTGTCAACTGTAAACTTTAACCCGAGCGTACTCCTGGAAATATGCATTATAATAAGTGCTCTTCATTAGCCGGTTCGTATAATTAAGCTCTCGGAAACATGCATCATTCTGAATGTCTCAACATAATTTATGCCCCTAGTAATTGGGCATTTTGTGTTCATCTTGATGCTCGTTTAATTGACTCGATGCTCCCTTCAAAGCTGGATTGCTGGGTTCAAGTCAAATTACCCTGTTTGTTGCTAAAGGATGATCGTTCGGTTTGGGTTTTAACTCCCCGCGGAAGATGATTTTCACCGCCTCCGTTTTATGGTTATTTAAATATGTAAAATGAGTCAATTTGATTTGTTAATAGTAGTTTTGCGTTGAAAATAGTTTGAGGATGGATTCAGGACAGCTCGAAGTCAGTAATGAATAGAGGGTTTAAACCGTTTTTATTGCCTTTGGGGTCTTGTTTAAAAATGTTTTAATTATTTGAAAATAGTTATTGTTAATGTTTCATGATGCAGTATGTTTTACTAGAGAATAATTAATATTTGTTTCTTATTATTTTATTATTAGTTCTTTTTTATTATTGTTTCTTTTTTATTATTGTTTTTATTATTATTATTTTTTTGTTTTCTTAATTTTCCTTATTATTAGTTTTTTTTATTTCATTTATAATAAAAGAAACAATTTTTTTGTTGTTTATTGTTCAATTATTAGTAGTAGTAGTAAAATTTTTTATATTTGCTTTTTAAATTTTTTTTTTATTTTTTTTAATGTTTCGGTTAAAAATGCAGTATGTTTTACTAGATAAAATAATTAATATTTGTTTCTTATTATTTTATTATTAGTTTAATTTGGTTTCCTATTATTGTTTCTTTATTATTATTATTATTTTTCGTTTTTTATTTTCTGTTTCTTATAATTTCTTCTTTATTATTGGTTTTAATTATTGCTCTTTATTATTAATTTCTTATTACGAAAAGTATGGAAACTAATCTTATTTAAAATATTTAAATTTCAGTCAAAAATCAGTTTAAGTGCATTTTTAAATAACACTATATCTTAAAAAATGAGCCATTAACTAATTTTATAACTAAATCTTTTGTTGAATCATGTGTTACATAACAGGTTTCTTCGGTTAAGAACTGTATTCTTGTAACGAGTAACCGTCGTTAATCAAAACACAATTATATAACTATATTAAATATCTCGATAAATTAATAAAATAATTTGGTCGTCTAACAACAACATTCAAATAAACATCAATTACGTATAGTACATTATTACTAGAATTAATATACAATTTTTAAATATACGTTTGATGACAATACTAAGCAACAGATCTAGTTAAAATGAATAACCACCCACTATCAACCTTTAAATCAAAATCTAACAACATCTTCCAGTTGCATCACTGAGTTTCAAAACTGATTTATTAAATCCTTTGCAAAATGAATAATTCATTCCCGTATAAAACGAAACAATCCCGAACCGGGCACATGCACATATCGATGTGTACACATACAATAAAAGGTAAAATTTGCTCCTCATCTGTGATTAAAAGCGATACAGAACACCCTTTTAACTGTTTAGACAAACAATCTCCATTATCATCCGAAACACCCTTTGTCAAACACACTGCGAGGCCTTTTCTGTGGGGTTTGCATTGTTAACTGCAAACGTTAACCCGAGCGAACTCCTGGAAATATGCACTATAACAAGTGCTCTCCGCCATTCATTAACCGGTTCGCATAATTAAGCTCTTGGAAACATGCATCATTCTGAATGTCTGATCGTAATGTATGCCCCTCTGGAAATTGAACATTTTGTGTTCGTCTTGATGCTCATTTAATTTACTCGATGCTCCGTTCGGAAACTGGATTGCAGGGTTGAAGTCAAAAATACCCCCGTTGTTAGAGAATGATAATTCGGTTTGGGTTTTTAACTCCCGCGGAAGATGATTTTCATCGCCTCCGTTTTATGGTTATTTAAATATGCAAAGGAAGTAATTTTGGTTTGTTAATGATAGTTTTTTCTGATGAAAATAGTTTAAGAGATGGATTCAAACAACCTCGAAGTCAGTAATGAATATATGGTGTAAATCGTTTCTTAGTGCAGTTGCTGTCTTGGTTAAAAATGTTTTTGTTATTGAAAAATATTTTTTTAATGTGTCGTAGTGTAGTATATTTTACTAAATAATTAATATTAGTTTCTTATTATTTTATTATTAATTTAGTTTTAGTTTCTACTTCTTTTTTTATTATTATTATTATTATTGTTATTATTGTTGGTTTCTTATTATTGTTTCTTTATCATAATTATTATTATTAGTTTCTTAAATTTAGTTTTCTTATTGCTATTTGAGTTTTAATAAAAATATTTTAATTATTGGAAAAATAGTTACTTATTATTATTATTGTTAATAATAACATTATTGGCTTCTTATTATTGTTTCTTTTTCAATATTATTGTTATTCGTTTCTTATATTTAATTTTCATATAGCCATTGAATTCATGTTAAAAAAATGTTTCAATTTTTTAGAAAAATAGTTATTTTTTAACCTTTTTTATTATGCAGTATGTTTTATTAGAGAGTATTTAATATTAGTTTCTTATTATTTTATTATTAGTTTAGTTTAGTTTCTTAATTATTATTTTTACCTTACAAAACAATCTGCTAAACTAGAAAATTTCGTATAAAAGTATTACCTTTCTAGTCCACGAACTTTAGGTATCCTAAATGTCGGGATGTAGTGATTTAATTGAAATATATTTGCAATACTTTTATTGAACACATAACAGTGACGATATGATACACAACAAATAATATAAAATAAAATAAAAGTTAAGTCAATTCCCACTTTTTTTTTCACTCTCTATTGCAGAAAGTCCTTTATAAATCATTTTCAATCATTTTTTTTTTGTTTATCTGGCGCCATCTATGGGTAGATATAGGCAATTTAAATCTAAAAAAGGACTAAAATTAATTAAGTAAATTTAATTACTGAATTAATATTTGAAAAAACTGTATTAACATCCAGTGTCATCCACTACAAGTTCAAAAATTTATTTGAACTTGAGTAGATGAATAAAAGTATTTTATGAACGATTGAAAATTTGAACAAGATATATATAGGGAGAGTGTGACCTAATAAAAATTGAATAAGGTCAGAAATACAGACTCAAAAAAACTGCGTCTACCACGGGTGGCTACAAACAATGAAGTCCCCAAATTCGGGGAGAAAGTTCTTACACCGAAGTACAGTTACAGTTCAAAAGTAAAAGTGGTAGAGAGTTCAAGTGGTAAATAGTTCAAAGTATTCCAGATGTACAGCATTTTCGACAATTATTATTAATCATGTTTTGTTTCTTATTATTGTTTCTTTATTATTATTATTGGTTTCATACTGTTTCTTTATTATTATTATTATTGGTTTCTTATTGTTACTTTATTATTATTATTTGTTTCTTATTTCTTTATTATTATTATTAATAATATTAATTTTTTTCAATATAGTGTTCTTATTGCAATTGGGATATTGGTTAAAAATGTTTTAATTATTGGAAAAATGATTATTCTTTAATATTTTGTATTGCAGCATGCTTTACTGGAGAATAATTAATACTAGTTTCTGAATTCTTACAGTTTGTGGTATCCATTTAGTTGTTTCTAGTTTAGTAGTTAATAGTACGTTTGCACGAATTACTGAATTCTTACAATTTGTAATAGCAGTTTAATTAGTTTTCGCTAAATGGCATTAGTTAGTTAGTGCTAGTTACTGAGTTCTTGTAGTTTGAAACGAAACTTTTACATGTGTGTAGCTTTTTAAAGTAGAATATCTTTATTGAAAAGCCTCTAAAACCCCATCTTCTGTAGGAGGACTGAGGTGTGAATCCACTGACGGCATCTATTGCAGTCGCTGTGTTTAGGAAAAAGAAGGCTCTAAAATCCTCGTCCACATTTGAATGCGTCACTCGCTAACACCTTTCAAATGTGCCTACAGTAAGACAAAATTATTATTGAATTAAAATTTAAAAATTTTTTTAATAAAAGTATGAATTTTTTAATTTTAATTTTAAATATGAAAAAGACGTATTTATTCAACATCTAAATCTGAAGACAATTTAACATTTGATTTTTATTAAAATATTAAATTATCGAAAAATTTAACACAAAAAAATTTTTGTTAGAAATTTTTAAAATTAAAATTAATAGTAGTTGATTTAAAAATCAATAGTTATAACTTTTTAAGATGTTTCTTTAAAAATTCCAGTTATTTAATGAATTAAAAAATCCAGTATATTTTTAGTATTGAAAAAGATTAAATAGTAAAAATCTAATTTGTAAATAAAAAACATGTAAATATGTGAATGAAAACGAGCAATAATGGTAAACAGGAATTTATATTACGATTTATTTTATTTTTATTTTTATTATTATTTTTATTTTTATTGTTTATTTTATTATTATTTATTTTATTATTATTTTTATTTTTATTATTATTATTATTATTATTTATTTTCATTATATATCGATTTATTTTCTTGAAGAATTTTCTAAAATATTTTGAAATATGTTCAACATTCAAATAAATATTTTAAATAAACCTTTGCATTTAAAAATTAAATTGTTCCAAAGTTAATGTTTGTCTTCAAAACAAATTTACAAAAATACAAAACTCTTTACACATTCACTTGCGTTTTTGCCGCTTCGAAAATGTTCCTTTTTCAAACGCTATGGCATTTACAATGTGTATCTTTCAATTCTCCGTTGCATATTATGCGTCTAAAATTCAAAATCATCCAACAAAGGGGTCGTACTGATATTAAATATCTGCAAGATAGTGATCTCGATTAAACGCAATACTGATGACAAGCAACTGACAGTGAAATAAATTTGTTGCGTAGTTCAATTATTGATTAATCCACCAAATTCATGAACTACATGGAAATTGATAAAACAGAAAATAGAAAAATGTTCACATCATTATTTACAGCTGATTATAAGTACGCTTTGATAATAATTTACTTTAACTGCTATTTTTTTTTTAAATTTATAAATGATTACTGAAAGCACAGATTATTTAAACACAGATTTTCCAAATTTTAATGCTCCGAATTTTTTCTGTACAACAGTGTGTTTTGTACGGTTTGATGGATGGATGGAGGACTTTTAAGTGAAATTGCCCTGCATTTACGTGTCGTATTTCACGAATTATGTACGAATAAATAATTCTTTTAAATGTGAATAATTCATCCAATTTTTTTTAAAATAATTTGGGAATAGCAGATTGAATTAAAAGATAAAAAATGAGACAATCAGATTATTTTCAGACAAAATTCATACTTATCACTACTGTGTTCTAAAATTCCGGAAAAATTACATTTGAATCTTAACTTCTATCTGTAGTTGAATATTTCTTAATTTAATAATTCTTTGATCAACTATTTCAGTGCTCGACTCGTGGCTTAGTGGCAACGTGCGCCGCTGGTGAGCATTAGGAAGGAGTTTCATTCCGCTGGTGGCTTTGTTGCAGACACTGTTTCAAAAAAGCGAGGAGGTTCGATGGTATTTGTGATGTTCAGGCTCTTGCCTTGTTAGTCGAACTTAGTGGGAGTTCTCCGTGTTTTCTCCCATACGATGCGTAATAGTTCCTCCTAAAAGCGAAAATCATTATTTTCTTTCTTCAGCGACACGGAATCATGTCAAACTTCCTACGGTTGCTGCATCACAACAGAAGCTGCCCTATTTCCCTCCATCCATGAGTATACTACTCATAGGGCAGGGATGGGCAAACTTTTCGGTCGCGGGCCGAAAATCGAAAAAAAAAATGTTTGGCGGGCCAAGATAAATATTTCTAAAATTTTATGAACAATATACAAGTATTACAATTTAAATATGTTAATGAGATGAATGAAATTGCGATTTCAGTTTTAAAAGTTCCTTTATTGAGTTTCGAAGTGGGATGCACTGATTCCAAAGAACGAGGCTAAATGCTCATCTGTCAGATTACTTCTGAAATAATTCTTTCAAAGGTTCATAGTTGAAAACACTTGTTCACATATATAAGATGAAGCAAACATAGCACTGATTTTCTGGGCGTGGGATATTAAATTTGGAAAACTTACATCGATAATGATTTGTAAGACTCTTAACTTTGGCATATTTAGAAACAACTGCTTGAGATGATTGTTAGATTGCAACTCCATTGATTCAACTTGCAAATCTGACCTCACTGCTTCACAATTTACGTTGAAAGGCATGGTAAAAATATCCAAGGAGAGAAAATGAAAAGATCAGCAGTCCTTTGAAAAAAAAGGAAGAAAATATTTAATTAAAGTAGAAAAGGAGATGGATATATATATATATAAGTATATATTCCTTCCTTTTCTAAACCGGTAAATTAAAATCCCTATCCGCCGGCCGGATAGAACCTTCCGAACGGGCCGGACTTGGCCCGCGGGCCGTAGTTTGCCCATCCCTGTCATAGGATGTCCTACCCGCAATTCAGGACACTGATGATTAGTCACAACTATTTCCATCAATATCATCTTTTATCAAATATTTAAATTCAGATGTGCACAGGGGGGTGATGGGTTGGAGCTTCCCAGCCCATAAGTGAAATGTGTATACGTGTCCACTTCTCACTTGATCCAATAGATTTTTCAATTCCTTCTATCAGATCGCACTCTCCCCTATATATATCGTGTTCAAATTTTCAATCACTCATAGAATACTTTTTACTCATCCACTCAATTTTCAAATACATTTTTTGGAACTTGTAGTGGATGACACTTGATGTTAATACAGTTTTTCAAATATTAATTCAGTAATTAAATTTAATTAATCAGTTTTAGTTTTATTTATTTAAGTTGTATCTACCAATAGATGGAGGCAGATAAACTTTAAAAATCATTTATAAAGGACTTTCTGCAATATAGTAATAAAAAAGTAGGAATTGACTATAAAGTTTTTTTATATTACTTGTTTATTCTCTTTTATTTCAAGTACCTTTGAGTTGTACTTCATATGTTCTAATCATTGTTTCACTGTTAAAAATATTATAGTCTATTTGATCTGCAGTTTTATCCACTTCTTTTTTTGTTCAAATTTAACTATCTTATTTATTTTATTTTGATTGCAGAAAGTGCATGCAACAATTATTTTCTATTAAAAAGTTTTTGTAATCCATAATGGATAATGAAATCAAAATTTCAAGTTGTAGAGTAGTTCCTTTATGGCTTCATTTTCACCGTTGTCAAATTATTTTATCTGTAGTAGTTTAACAAAAAAATATAATAAACAAGTAATGTAAAAAAAAAAAAAAAATTAAGTCAATTCCTACTTTTTTTCACTATATTGCAGAAAGTCTTTTATAAATGTTGAAAGATTCCTCTTACATATGGCGCCATCTATTGGTAGATACATGCAACTTAAATCTAAAAAAACTAAAATGAATTAATGAAATTTAGTTGATGAATTAATATTTGAAAAAAAACTATATTAACATCCAGTGTCATCCACTACAAGTTTCAAAAAATGCTTTTGAACTTGATTGGATGAATAAAAGTATTTTATGAACGATTGAAAATTTGAACAAGATATATATAGGGAGAGTGTGAGCTAATAGAAGGAATTGAATAATAGATAACTTGATATAAAGGTGCACCAGCGAGCATACATCTCAAAGCCGCTAATTAAATCAAGTTAAGTCAAAAATTGAAAAGAAATACATTTTAGTATTTTTTTTCCCGAATTTTATGTACAAATGCCAAGGTTTTGTATCAAGGTTTTACTGTATTTGTAATAAGGGAATTGTATTTGTAATAATATGAATCAGAAGCAATTTTGTGAACAAAAAATAAAATATTTTTCTTCATAATGATAAAATCAACAGAAATAATTTTTTAAATAACAGTTGTAATCATTATGCTTCAAAAACATTTAAGCAATGTTCAAGCATCATTACAAAACATAACTTACTTTTATAAAGGACAGTAAAAAAAATTGTAATATAAAACAATTGCTTTTGCTTTTCATATACATATTTAAGCAAATACCGGCAATATTTTTCATTCATAGGAACTTACAATATTCATAAATCAATGTTGTTGTTTATATATTTTCAAGATTATTTATATGTTTTCAAAATCATCCAAAAATAAAAACTATTCATCCTAAAAACAATTATCTTTATATAATGAAAATTCTATATTCTATTTTATGTTCTATTCCATTTTTTATCTTTTTTTTTCAATTCCTTCTATTAGCTCACACTCTCCCTATATATATCTTGTTCAAATTTTCAATCGTACATAAAATACTTTTATTCATCCACTCAAGTTCAAATACATTTATTTTGAACTTGTAGTGAATGAGACTGGATGTTAATACAGTTTTTTCAAATATTAATTCAGTAATTAAATTTAATTAATTGATTTTAGTTTTTACATTTTAAGTTGTATGTGTATCTACCAATAGATGGCGCCAGATAAACTTTAAAAAATGAATGAAAATTATTTATAAAGGACTTTTTGCAATATAGTGGGGGAAAAAGTAGAATTGACTTAAAAATTTTACTTTTATATTATTTGCTTTTATTCATATGAAAAACAATATGTTTTTCTTCACAAGATTTTCAATATGAACTGAAAAATTAATGAAAAAAACAACTCTAGCTAAATAACTCTGTAAAAGCAAAATTAAAAATTGGAATCAGAGGAATCAGACAAACAAGAGTATGAAATTTTAACTCATTATTTCTGTCGTAAACATATCAGATAAAAAAATCATTTTAAAAGTAAAATTCCAGTTATGAGAGATGCTTTTATCATTAAAATAAATCAGTACTATAAAAAAAAAAAATTGATTGGATAAAAAAATGTTTTGAACAATTATAATTATTTTTTTAAAGATTAAATTAACTAACGATGTTTTTAAGGTTGTCTCCCCCATGAAACATGATCTTGTTGACTAATGAGATTCTTGTTGAAGAAAAAATAAGGTTATAAAAAAAAAAATGCACTTGTTTGTCAAGTACATTTATTTAAAGATAATAATAACGAAATGATAAGAAATGTTAGTCTTTAGTTTGTTTGCATTCTTTTATGATGCATTTATATATACATCTTTATATATATTTGATATTTCACTGAAACTGTAGAGATGATATGTTTTCTTGTAACCTAGTAACCTTATAAATAATTTATAAATACGATTTAAACATCGAAAAACTTTAACATGTATCTATTATATATTAAGCTACTTGTGAGGAAAACAATATTAAATCCATCTAATTCCTAATTGCAGTTAAATAATGAACTTTATTAATAAATGAAATTAACAGGATTATTAATATATTTATTAATATTATTAATATATATGTTATATATTATTAATAATATATTTCTAATATTAATATTATTAATATTAGAAATCAGTAAATTACTATTGTAATCGAACTTCCTCTTACACACTGACAAGAGCGCTCCCTTTGGCATACAGAAGAAATGGACAGTAGGCCTCCAGACTCTCACCGGAGAGGAAAATATATTTATCGCAATCCTGCGTATTAGTTTGTCTACAGTCTCTCAACTGGAGATAAAATCAATTATAATCTCATAACATCATTCTTTTTCAATTTTGTAAAAATTTAATTCATACTTTCATTAATTTCTATTTGACACATTGTAATCATGCCTCCTCTTTGGTAAGAGCACCCCTTTGGCTTTCAGGATAAATGGTCAGTTGGGCTACAGACTCTCACCCAGAGAGGAAGTATATTTCGCGCATCCTGCGCGTAGCTGTGTATCAGGTATTCGGCCTTGAAGTGGAATCATTCCATGAATCGTAATTACATGACTTAAAATGTGTTACATAATGTATGTCTCTAATTGCATGTGTGTGGTGTTTGTGCGTATGTTCTCAAATTTGTACCTCAAATATCTCAACCCAACCGCACCCATTTAATATCTGGTTGCTCAACCTGAACACTACACTATTAATAAGTGTTAATAATTTTTTTCCATATTTTCAACATATTTTTTATCTTATTCAGTAATATCATTAGCATAATTTGAATCTTTTACAGTATCTTACATGGGGCCTGATGGCCGAATGGCTAGCGCTCTGGCGTTCGGTAACACAAGTATCGGGTTCAAATCCCCGGCGGTGACATGGGAGTTTGTAGTGGTTCGGAATCCACTTTAAGCCGTAGGTCCCGGTCCTAACAGGATCGTAGAGCGTTGCGGGGGCATTGTTACTCCGCGTCCGTGGCTTACCATCAAGTTACACGCACATCGATTGAGTAATATCGATGCAGCCCTTATGGCATAAAAGATCACGGTCTATTTGCCAGCTGCATTAGAAGAAGAAAAAAAAGAACAGTATCTTACATTCTGTAAAATTTTCATGCGAGTGATACGAAAAAATGTCCAGTGGGAAAAATCTAAGTGCGTTTCATTTTATTAGGTTGCTAAGAAATTAATTTCGGTTTTCACCATTTAAATAAAAACCTAAATTACTTTTTGCCAACCCAATTAATTGCCGGGGCCGATTGACTACAGCTTGGTCACAAGGACTACAGGTTTCGGCTTCGACTCCATGGATGTTTATAGTCGTTCGGAATCCACTTTAAACCATAGGTCCCGGTCAAGTATGACTGTTGGGCATAGGGGTGACAATCCTACCCAGTAAAAAAAAAAAAAAGAAAACATCTCCTGTTTCGAAATCTGCCTGTAGGAAGGCGGCCTTGGCCCACTATGGATTGTTGCTCCGGTGATAATGAATAAATTGTTAAAATAGAAAATCGCATTGGAACTTTTGAATTAAAATGATGAATTTGGGGAATGATTGACTATAGAATGACAGATCAGCGTTCCACTACAATAATTCTTCAGTAATACCTCGATGTATGTCCTCTTCGGAATAAGTCAACATAATATTCGATCCTTTTTGACAGCGAGAAATTTTTGTTTGGTATAGGTTCAGGCGTGGTAGATGTCTAAGGAGCGTTATTGTAAATGAGTATCAACTGTGGCCACGTGAATTTTAGGTTCAGTTAAAAACTAAGCCATGCCAAGACTGGGAAAGTACAACTGGTAATCCAGCGCCTTTTAAATGCAACAGCTGATGATAATTTGGTTTGTCGCTCTACGGCTTTTTTTAATACGCTTTTATTAGTTTCAACTGTATGTTTGTTTGTAACTGACTCTTTGGGCTCGATTTTTGCCCTACTTTAAGCGATCCGATTTAATTTAAACGTTGTAGACTTATCAAGTACCGACGACACTAAAATAGTTTGATAAGTTTGTTATCTCATCATGATTGGGATCGCCAGGATGAGTGATTTTGTTTTAACTTATGAAGAGCAATTTAACCCATGTAGAATGAAAGTGCCTAAGACATTCGAACCTACTTGGGACAGCGGCACGACGGATAACGTGGCTGACTACGGATCGGGAGATTCCTTGTTCGAATCCTGGCCGGCTCGATATATTCGCATTTAGCCTTTGTTTTACACAATTAAATTATTGTAAGAACTGTAGTTCAGTCCTCCGTACTGGGACCTCATTTAAAAATTATAGTTTAAAAACCTAAAAACACGCTTTTAGAGTGAATCAAACTAAAAAGTTTTGCTTGTCTTGTTTTTAGTGTTTTTAAACTATAATTTATTTCACACACAGCTAATTGTACCGAGATCTACATATTAACTTGGATTCCAAACCACTATCAAGCATCCATGTCCCCTCCACCATTCGAACCTGAAGCCTGCCAAAAGCTAGGCAAGAACTAAGACCAAGAGCTAGACAATTAGACCATCAAACTATTGATGATGACAATCTCAACACCTGAAAAACAAGCGTGTACAAATTTTACGTTTTAAAGTTTTGTTGCTCCTTTATCTCGATAATTTATTTAATACTAGCAAGTAATATAAAAAAATATATATAAAGTCAATTCTTACTTTTTTATCACTATATTGCAGAAAGTCCTTTATAAATAATTTTCATTCATTTTTAAAGTTCATCTGGTGCCATCTGTTGGTAGATATATGTAACTTAAATCTAAAAAAAACTACAATTAATTAATTAAATTTAATGGACGAGTTAATATTTGAAAAAACGCTATTAACATCCAGTGTCATCACTACAAGTTCAAAAAAATGTATTTGAACTTGGTGGATGAATAAAAAATATTTATGAACGATTGAAAATTTGAACAAGATATATATAGGGAGAGTGTGAGCTAATAGAAGGAATTGAAAATGTAAATTAGTTTTTATTATACTAAACTGTTATTGAGAGAATATTAATGAATCATGCCCATAGTATGGCCATGATTTTTAGTGTGACATTTACTATTTGAATTAAGGATGAATCATATAAGAAGAAGAATCGTAGAATTAAAGGGGAAGTAAACGCAATATAAGTAGAATGAGGTTGGCAGGCTTTCAAAATTGTCTTAGATATACTAGTAAAGTGCCTTATTGCAAACAGTGCTTATTCTTTAACATATTAATGAATTATTCCATATCAATAATTGTTCATTTTTAGTGTGACTTTTATTATTAGAATTAAAGAAAATATTGTAAGAAGAATTAAAGGATGAAAATGTAATATAAGTAGAATGAGGGCTGACAGGTCTTCTGCATTGCCTGAGGTGGTAAAATATATTCTACATAGTAAAGTAGTTATTGCAAAATCACAAACCAGGTTTCCATTGTGATAAAGAAGATCTAAAAATACTTGTTCAAGAATTCATAGATGCCAATGGTCTTCAGACAGGATTTCAAAACTACCTGCCAGTTGCAAAATTCGCAAAAAAAAAAAAAAAACCCGTCGAAACTCATTTGTATTTTATGGGTTTTATAATGCAATAAAAAGTTTTATTCGGAACAATCATTTGATAAAGACTGCGCGTGACTCTCTGCGCATGACTTTGATAAAGACTGACTTTACCAATGATTCTTCTAAGTTTTAAAAGATAGTGGACAAAATCGTGGAGCTGTTTTAAACAAACGAGTTGATTAATTGATAATGAAATGATAGCAAAAATAATAATTTTTTAATAGGCAAGGGAACTAACAATTTGAAGACGTGTTTTTTTCTACATATTGACTGCTTAAAATGATTAGCTGCTTGATGGCCAATTGGCAAGCACTCTGGCCTTTGGTACCATAGTCTTCAGATTCGAATCTTGGCGGTGGCATAGATGTTTGTGTGTGGTTCAGAATCCCTGTTAAGCTGTAGGTCCTGGTCTAATTAGCCTAAAATGCTCAAAAATGACCATAGAGAGACAAACCAAACCTGCTTAAAATGGGCAAATCCGTTTAAAATATGTCTTGTTTGCTGTAAGTCCATGAATATATATCGTATTAAGGACATATATCAAGGCACTACCATAATTTTTATTACCTTTAAAAAAATTCCTTATTAAAAAGCAGCCTAACTGGTTCTACACCTATATAATCCTCCTTTTTTTTTTTAATCGACCAACTTATAAATAAAAAAATTCTTATTCCCTGATATCTTTAGATGCAATTTGACCTCGACCTTCAACCTCACAGATGGGTTCCCAAATACCTTTCCTCTTTAAGTTCAACTGGCCGGAAAGAAAAAAAAATGTTGCCCAAACCAGACGGATAACGGAATAAAGGGATGTTATTTGGAGGAAATAAAAGATTCAGCAGCTACTGGGGATGGTTCCAGGAGGGACCCATAAAACCTCAGCACCCCCACCCCTTACCTCTCATCTCTCGGTAAATCTTGTTTAAAAGATAAGAGAAGTTCGCATTTCCTCTACTCGAGATTTTCCGCCAACATCCACCCTGTACCAGCCGTTTTTTAAGGGTTGTCGTGAGGGGAGTGAGTTTGAAGTGAAGAGAAAAGACCCTTTCAAATTTCTGCAGCGTTTTGAAATGGATATGCTTGGTTTTAGACATGTTTTGCTAAATTCGGTTTGGATATCGAATCCTATTTGTTGTTATTCATCACAAAATATATAATTCCCCTATCTCCGTCCTTTGGATTATTCCATGTGAATAAAATCGTTGAAATCCATAATTTTCAGATTTTTTTTTTTTTTTTTTTTTTTTTTTTTGTAGATTTGATATAAATATTCGATGTCTGTAGAATATTTTAAAACTGTAATTTTCTGTAGCCAATATATTTTAGACATTTTTTTAAGCTCGATAAAGTGTATTCGATATCTGTAGAAAATTAAGTTAAAATCTTTAATTATCTGTATCAATAAATTTTAATACAATTACATACTTTTTCTAAAACATAGAGTTTAGAAAATTAGGATTTTTAAATAATAACATTTTTAATATCATGTATTTTTTTCAATCGATTTCAATTTTCCATTGTCGAAATCGGATTCGATAAAATGTATTCGATATCTGTAGAAAATTAAGTCCTCAATTTTCTGTAGCCCATATATTTCGATATAACATATTTTTTTCAGTAAAAAAATTTTTATCATATATTATTATATTTTTAAAGATTATTTTATAAATATATTACATTGGATAAATTGTATCCGATATCTGTAGAATAATTTAAAAACTGTAATTGTCTGTAACTAATATATTTTAGTTGCTTTCCTTCATATTCTATAAAGCTTATTCGATATCTGTAGAAAATTAATTTAAAATCCTCAATTTTCTGTGGACAACATATTTTAATATGACATTTTTTTCAGATTTCATAATGTGTATTCGATGTCTGTAGAATAATTTAAAAACTGCAATTTTTAGTCAATAAATTTTAATACAACGTACTTATTCAGATTCTATAAAGCTTATTCGATATCTGTAGAAAATTAAGTTAAAATCCTCAATTTTCTGTAGCCAATATATTTTAATAAGACACTTTTTTTTTCAGATTCGATAAAGTGTATTCGATATCTGTAAAATAGTTTATAAACTATAATTGTCTGTGGCTAATGTATTTTAATATGACGCATTTATTCAGATTCGATAAAGTGTATTCGGTACCTGTAAAGTTTTTCTATAGCCAATATATTTTAATAATATTTTTCCGGATTCTATAAAGTGTATTCCATATCTGTAGAATAATTTAAAAACTGTAACTTTCTGTAATTAATATATTTTAATATGACATATTTTTGTTAGATTCGATAATATATTCGATATTTGTAGAATAGGGACCTGAATGACCAAGTGGCTGGCGCTCGGTAACACAGGTTTTGTGTTCAAGTCTCGGCTGTGCCATGGGTGTTTCTAACGGTTCCGAATCCACTTTAAATCGTAGGTCCCAGTCTAACAGGATCGTAGAGCATTGCGGGGCATTGTTACTCTGCTTCCGTAGCTTATCTTCAAGTTGCATGCGCCTCCTGGGTAGTGCTTGAAGTAATGTCGGTGCAGCGCTTGCCTTAAAACATCAAAGACACCTGTCTAAGTTTTTTGCCAACTGCATTAGAAAAAAATATATCTGTAAGAATAATTTAAAAATTTTTAATTTTCTAAAATATAGAACTTAGAAAATTAGGGTTTTTAAAAAATAATATTTTTAATATGATGTATTTTTTTCAATCGTCGATTTCAATTTCAATTTTCGGAGTCGAAATCGGATTCGATAAAATGTATTCGATATCTGTAGAAAATTAATTTAAATTCACGATTTTCACAGCCCAATATATTTTAACATGATATATTTTACATTCAATAAAGTGCATTGAATATCTGTAGAAAATTAAGTTTAAAATTATTATTTTTAATTTTTTATGTTTATTTTTAAATTAGGGCAAAATTTTCTGTAGCCAATATATTTTACCACATTTTTGCAGGTTACATAATGCATATTTGACAGTAGTAGAGAATTAAGTAAATTCTTTTTTCTTTTTTAAAATATTTTTTTGCATCTTACATATTTTAGCATATATCTTAAGCATTCTATATCTATAAATAAATTTATAGATATGTTCTAAATATATTCAATATTTGTAGAAAATTAAAATCTACAGTTTTCTGTAGCCTACATACTATCTTAATACATTTACAGAAGGTTCAGTGATTGAAAGCATAAAGAAAACGATACATGACTGTTACGCTTTCAAGTTTTAAATTTGTTAGATTTGAGATCGTTGAGACTTTTATTGATTCACTTTCAGTTACGTAATTATCCTTCCTTGGAATGATCGATAAAATTAAATCAATTAAAAATTGTAAGAGAGTAAATTTGTAATTTTATATTGTTATCAATTTGATTATTTTCATATTTATCATTTTTTCAGAGTTTATTTTAATATCTTCATATGAAAAAAAAAAATGTCTTGTTGATTCAATTGAATCACGACTTAAAAAACATTTTAATTATTATTTCATATTACAATTGTATCATTTTCAATTAAGTCACCTTTAAAAACACTCAAAAATACTCTATAATCGTTTGGTTTTAGATATCGAATTCGTATTGCAGGAGGCTTTTTTCCCATGTATACAATTACAGTTCATATCAAATATCTAATTTCAGTTTTTTTATCATATTAATTTAAAATACATATATTTTTAATAAATTGTAAAGATGTTTATTTTTGACGAAATTGGAAATTCTATTAAACAAAAACTGGATCAGATTTGTTGTAAAAATAAATTTCGCTGAATATAAATTACAAACTCACTCAGAATTTGCATTTCTACTATATCTCATAAAGATTTTTTAAAACTAAATCTTTTAGTAATTTCTTTATTTAATTTTCTTTTTTTTTTTCTAGTCTCTTTATGGACGATTGCCAGTCAAGTTTTCTATTTATTTATTTATTTAAATCAACTGACTGTTAAATCTGAGGGTTCATTCTCAAAAAGAGCAGTCGAGAATTAATATCCAAGTAAGTTTTTAAACAAGACAAACAATTGAATAATTAATCGTTGAAACATGAAACACCAAATAATACTCTTGTTATTATTAAAGTCTTTTTCATTTCATATTCACTAATCCTCAATAGTTACTAACTAATGTCCATAATGGAGATTTTAAAGGTTGCATTAAATACAACATTCTTGTTAGAACAAGTGAAATCTTTTCATTTCATAGTCGCTAATTCTCGTTACTTATAACGGTGATTTTAAAATAAAATTAAACATAGCATACTTGTCATAAACCATTTAAGTCTTCATTTTCATGTCACTAATACTCAATATTTACTCATAATGGGGATTTAAAAGTAGGATTAAGCATAATACTCTTCTTAAAAACCAATTAAATTTTTTCATTTCATAGTCACTAATGCTCAATATTTACTCATAATGGTGATTTTGAAGTAGGATTAAACATAATATTCTCGTTAGAAACCATTGAAATCTTTTCATTTCATAGTCACTAATGCTCAACGTTACTCATAATGGTGATTTTAAAATAGGATATCAGCATTATTTATTCTTTCAATATTAATAAAATTTCATAATAAACCATTTTTTTCAATATTGTTAAATCACCATTATTTATATCATCATTTTTATACCATTAATTACTACATTTCTTATACATCATTAATTCAAAATTTCCCATAGTTATTACTAAATCATCATTATTGCTTCATTTATTATGTCATTAATCAAAAAGTGCATCACTATTTTGTGAAAAGGAAAAAAGTATACAATAGAATAGGCAACAATACCTATAAAATAAATTTTGAGAACTAAGCTTTCACGATAAATTTTTTCTGTTGCAATTATCGCATAATATTAAGTGCTACTCAATCCATTTCAATCATTTTATTTTACAGCACTTCAAGATTTCTCCATTACAAACATATTTTTCCTCTTTCTTTATTAAACCCATAAATTCTCATCTGTCACTATACACTAACTGAGCGATAAAATCAATTTTGCTTAAGGAATATGTTGGTACCATGATAGTCAATTACACTCGAATCTTCTACCACATAAAATAAAAAATCGTTCTGAAAAAAAAATTACTATCTTGGAAGGGACTTTTAGGAACAGGACAAAAGCTGACCTGCATCCTCTACGACATAAATCACCAGACGTCCCCCCGGTAGAAATGCAATGTGACCTGTTCACTTTATGGCTTCAATTCGCATGGAAACAGGTCGAATGATTTACTTAAAGTCCTTAATCCGTGACGCTTATCCTTTGATAGCATCATCATTTTGACGAAACAAATAGGCCTGGCCACCACGATCTATGGCAGATACCCAGCAAAATAAGCTTCTCAAATATGACTTTGAATAAATCTCGTGCCGTGTTGCAAGATCTTCTCTACTCCCTTGAAGGATAGACTAATGGGTGCTTTCGACTCGAACGACCACCCCCTGCCACCTCACCACGACGACCACCCCCAACACCATCCCCACCCCTGATGAACAGCTTCGTGCCCAGAAGACAAATTAGCTTTGATTAGGGCTTGAGAGGCTTTCACATCGAAGTCGGTGAACAACATTTTCAATGGTGTCCAACGTTTGGAGGAAGATAATTTACTTGCTGGCTGTTGCTGAACTTTTATTCCATGCTTCAATGGACGGAGGAACACTTTAATGTTCTTTTTTCTTTTTTTTCTTCTTCTTCTTTCTTGTATTGATTCACGAGTCACCATCACCCCCCCCCCAGAAAATAGTTCTCGGTGGACTTTTTCTGGAGGGGGGAAAATCTTTTTCGTCGTTCAGTTCGATACCGGTCTTTTCGTATTTTGCAGCAAATGTATCATTCTGGATGATGTTGGGGGAAATTTTTCCCAGCTTCGGTCCAATTTGAGGATGGCAAATAGCAGTGATTTTTTATTTTTATTTTATATTTTACCTTTTTAGGAGGTTTGTCAATTTCTGTGTGAAAATTTTCGTTTTTGGATATTGTAGGCAATAAGCGTTATTTTATTTCGTCAAGAGCTTCAAATATGCGTGTCACAAAAGAAAATCTTCAATGTATTAGTTAAATTATTGCTTTGTTCGCTAAACAAATAACATAGAAAGCATTTTCGATTATTTTTTGTTAAAAACTTATTAAATATCTACTAATATATATATGCCAAATAATATATCCTGAATATTCAAAAACTATCATTGTTGATTTTGTATAAAATACTGCTTGTAATATTTTTAAATGTAATGTATCCATTAGCCAGTTAGTAATATGGATGTTTTTAAATAAATACTAAGAAAAATTCATTTTTATTTTATTTATTTTTTAAATTTAATTTACAATTATTATTTTTTTTTACTTTATTCTCTGTTACGTATTCATTTTATTTCATTTATTTATTTATTTTGACTCATAAATTCGTTCCATGGCATTTTATAAAACTTACTTTTTTTTTTATCGTAAAAGATGATGATAAAAAGATGAAGCGATGAAGAAAAGATGAAAAAAGATGAAGCGTTAAAATGTTATTAAATAAAGTTATTTTAATACTTAAAATCCTTGTATTACCTCTTTTAATATTGAAAGGATTTATAGTATGAATAATTACATTTTATGATGCTTCTTCTATAAAGAAAAATTTACATTAATTTAAAATTTACAAAATTTAAAATTGATTGATTGATATAATTAGTAAAATTGATGATATTGTCTCAATTATAAAATTCAAATTCATTAGAAAATTCTTATAAATTATTCTTTTAATTAAATTAGTTATTCTTTTAATAAGCTCTTTCACCCCCCTTTTTTTCTCTTTTTTTCCCTTTTTCATTATAAAATAACTCTTTTAAAATTATTTTGAAGAATTGTTTGCTTTTATCAGCTTGTTGTGTTATTAATGAGAAAAGAATTAGATGAAAAATAAAATTTATTTAGTTCATAAACGGATTAGAATTTATAAAAGTAAATCATTTTTAGAACTGCATGATTGTCAAAACCGATACTTTTTCTTAATATTTATTATTATTAATATTTTATTAATTACAAAAATTAGGATAAAATTCTAAAAGATTTATTTATATAAATAAAAATATAATTTTTTAAGTTTAAATTAAACATTCTACAATGGCATTAGTTAAAAAAAATCGTCTGCTTCTATTTCTGTAAATGTATTATTTATTTGCATACGTTTGATTAAACGAGATTAGTGATAAATGGTTGTTTTAAAGAACATTCTTCAACTTAAATTGGTAAGAAGTTTTGTGTTTAGATCATCTTTTATTTATTCATTTTATTTTTACTTTATTTTCATTTATTTTATTTAACGATATATATTCGTTTTATTTTATTTATTTATTTATTTTTGTTGTGTTTGTTCGTTCCAATTGTTGTTCTAATAAAATTCTTACAGATCTTTATTGATTAAATTTGCTAAAGTAAAAAATATATAGTTTCGTTGATGTTAAACAATTTGTTTTTATTTTATTTTATCCTAGTAAAATAAAGCATTTTTTTAATGTTTAAAGTTTTGTGTTCATATATCAACAAATCAAGATAATTTTTTAATAGTGATCGGAGTTTATATAATGTTTATCTCTCTTACCATTATTTTTTAATTAAATACTTTCTCAAAATTATTTTAATTAAATGCATTTATAAATATTTTTAATAAATTTTATTTATTTAAATATCCTAAATAATAATAAATATAAAATAATTATCATTTATACAAATAACCTTTTTTTGTTGTGTATGTTCGTTCCTAATTGTTCTTCTAATAAAATTCTTACAGATCTTTATTAATCAAATTTATTAAAGAAAAAGTATACATTTTCATTGAAGCTAAGCAATTTAAGTCGTATATGCTAGCTAAATCATAATTTTCTAAATGTTTAAAGTTTTATGATCATATATTTGTTAATAAATTCACATAAGAATAATCATTGTATAAACACCGATCATTATTAATAAAATAATATGGATTTATTAATAATGATCGGTGTTTATACAATGATTATCTTTCTTACCATTACTTTTCAATTAAATAATTTCTCTAAATTATTTGAATTGAATGCTTCTATAAATATTTTTAATAAGTTGTATTAATATAAATATTGTATTTATATAAATATCCTACATAATAATAAATATACAAATGTCCGTTTTTTTTGTTGTGTTTATTCGTTCCTAATTTTTGTTCTCCTGAAATTCTTGCAGATCTTTATTAATTAAATTTACTATAGTAAAAAAATGTATAATTTCATTGAAGCTAATCAATCTGACTCATATATTCTAGTAAAATAATAAATTTTTTAATGTTCAAAGTTTTGTGTTCATATATCAACAAATCAAGATTATTTTATTAATAATGATATGTGTTTATATAAAGTTTATCTCTCTTATCATTATTTTCAATTGAATTCTTTCTCTAAATAATTCCAATTGAATGCATTTATAAATATTTTTAATAAATTATATTTATATAAATATGCTAAATAATAATAAATATATAACTATCTTTTATATAAATATCCTTTTTTTTGTTGTGTTTGTTCGTTCATAATTGTTGTTCGAATAAAATTCTTATAGATCTTTATTAATTAAATATATATAAGTAAAAATATAAAATTTCGTTGAAGTTAAGCAATATGAGCCATATCTACTAGTAAAATGATACATTTTTTTAATGTTCAAAGTTTTATGTTCATATATCAACAAATCAAGATTATTTTATTAATAATGACATAACATAATTTAATTTATTTTTTTAATGTTTACATATTGATTATCTTTCTTACCACTATTTTCCTATTAAATACTTTCCGTAAATTATTTTAAGTGAATGCATTTATAAATATTTTTAATCAATTTTATTTATATAAATATCTTAAATAATAATAAATATATAAATATCCTTTTTTGTTGTGTTTGTTCGTTCATAATTGTTGTTCGAATAAAATTCTTGCAGATCTTTATTAATTAAATTTACTAAAGTAAAAATATATAATTTCTTTGAAGTTCAATAACTCTAGGTCATATATACTAGTAAATTCATACATTTTTTCAATGTTCAAAGTTTTGTGTTCATATCTCAACAAATCAAGATTATTTTATTAATAATGATCGGTGTTTAAATAAAGACTAATTCAAAAATTATGGTTAAAAAGATAAATTCTTTCTTTAATTTATTTTAATTAAATGCATTTATAAATATTTAAAAATACCGATCATGATTAATAAAATATCAAGATTATTTTATTAATGATTGGCGTTTATATAACGATTACCTTTCTTCCATTACTTTTCAATTAAATTCTTTCTTTAAATTATTTAAATCGAATGCATGTAAATATTTATAATTTGTATTTGTATAAATATCCTGAAAATTCATGCCTGAAAATTAGGCTTGCCTAAATTTATTTTAATGCTCTGAAAAATTCGAATGCAGTGATACATAAATATTTAAGAATTTTGAAATATTTTCGAAAATATTATTCTAGCGGATAATAATCTAATATGTTTACTGTTATAATATATTTAACCTATAAAATATATTCCTTGCTTTCTACGTAAAAATATATTTTTATACATAGTCAAATTTATTTTAGTTATAGTCATAATGTAAAATAAAAGTTTTTTTAAAATTTAACGATAAACATACCTTTTTAAATTTATATTCTGTATTTTATAATTTTTATATAATTCAGTATGATTTATTTAAAATATTTTCCATACTAAAGTAAAGTATTTTTATAAGATTATTAGCTTATTTTGATAAGATTACTTAATGTTACATTCTGTTTTGCAGAAGATTATTTCGAGAAAGCTATTTAAAAACATCGTATTATAACATGTTAAAAAAAGTTTTTTTATTATATTAAAAATGCAAATATTTTCCCCACTAAATTAAAATATTTTCCATACTAAAAAAAAATATATTATTATAATATTATTAGCTTGTTTGACAATATTACATAATGGTTCTGTAACTAAAGCTTATTTCGAAAGGCATTTAAAAAATTGTAATATAACATGCTAAAAATTTTTTTTTATTATACTTTCTTATTAAAAACAAGGCTTCATAATAATTTATTTTATCTTTTTTAACATATAATAGGAGCTGAGCTTCTTTAATTTAAAAGTGTTATAATTATTTCTGTTGTTTATTAATCCTTTAGTAATCACAGTTCTTTCAATCAGCAATATTCCCAATGTATCATACTGATAAAAAAAAAGGCTTTCATTGTTTGTAAATAATTATTATGTATTTTTAATACATTACAATTAGGAAAAAAATTACAATTATGAAGCTTCAGCATTGAAATAAAAATTCTTTCATATAATATTACATAAATATGTATTACAAATAAATCAAATTAATAATTAATAATTAAAAATAGATAAGTATAAGTGTTAAAAAGTAATACATCAATGTTAAAAATTACGGATTATGTACTTAATATATATGGTATTAGACGTATACATTTCAGATTAATCCATTTAACTCTGGGGAGGCGGAAGAATATAGGAAATGATTCCTTGGTTTTTAACTCAATTGTACAATAAAAATTGTTTCTGATAGCTATAGTTACTGAATATTGCGATTAGCGTAAGAGTTAATACTTCACTTTATACTGTTAATGATATAATTATATCCATCACTATTGATTCATAATTAGTAAATTATGTAATCCAGAAAAATTTAAAGAGTAACATATTTATTGTGGTAAAATATTAGGAAACTCTTTCAATGATGTCCGAGTCATATGTATTTGATCAGATATAATCTATTTATATGTGGCACTTGAGGCCTATCTGAGTCTATCTCCATCACAACAAATGAATGGAATGACTATCTTCACTGACACAAGGTCGTGTCTTACAGGCTCTTAATAAAGGTTTCTCAAGTAGTATCTTGAATATTATATTTTTAGAACAAATCCACTGCTTGCACAGAATGTGCATCCTGCAATGGATCTCCGCTCATGTGGATTTAGAATTGAATGAAATTGCAGATTCTTTGGCGAAGAAGGCCAGATGTCTGGATCAGACAGCCGTTTCTATTTCCTTGCAGATGGATGCAAATGCTTTGGCAAAATCTAAACTTATAATTCCTTCTAAAATTAAAAATAAATACCAAATTACACAAAAACAGCTACTGCTCTCATAAAATTAAGGATGAAGCACCACAAAAGTATGAGAAATTCTACTGGCTGCGTTAAAAAAATGCCAAAATGTGGCAACTGCCCTGATGTCGAGCTGATTCCTCATCGTGTCTTTGATTGCCCAGCTGTTGCAGCCGTCATGCATTGTCTGGACCATCCCTCGGAAGAGGATTTATACTTCGAACTGGCAATCAACATTTACCAATATTATTTGGGAGCACCCCAATATTTGATTTTCTTATAATCTTCTACAACAACAACAATATGGAATTGATGATGGATGGTAACGAATTGATGAAATATAACCTCCATTGGGTGTACGCGTTTGTCCATTTATACACTACCCAAAATGTTCCGAACTAGAATAGGCTTTGACTCTAATTAGCTGAAAATACCAATAAATGTGGACGGGTTTTAAAAATTTCTTTTAAAGGAGATAATTTTGTACAAAAATTCTGAATCTGAATTAATCTAACAGAAAAAAATAGAAATAGGTAAATACTTTTTCATAGGTAAAAAAAAAAATTAGTAAATACGTTTTCATAAATAAATTTGATTAAAATGAAATTGTTCTCTGTTTTTAAATTTGGTACCATCGAATATTAACGTATGAATAAATATATAATTTTTCCTATTGAAAATGGAATCAATGTCTTTTAAACATTACGAAAGTTATTCGATTTTTTTAATTTTTTTTTTTTAAAATTGACTCAGTGAATATTAATGTTACTTCAGGATTTAAAATGATATATCAAAATTTCTGCCTTTTTCTGAAATGCTCTCTGTACTCAATTTAATGAAAGTAAACTTTCGTCACTTGTAATTCAAATCAGAGACAACTGAAGCACCTTAACTAGCATTAATAATCTTAAGGAGGATTCAGTCATCATTCTAAGAAAGATACTCTTTTCTGGCATTCACACCTCACTTCCCTGTTTATTAAACACTTCTCGCCGATTCATCGAC